>BDDA01000121.1:79281-136122 GCA_001662385.1 Chlamydomonas asymmetrica | reverse complement strand
CCCCCCCCCCCCCCCCCCGCACACCCATGCTTCGCCTTCTGGCCCATGACATGCATCGGAGGGAATTTGCGATTCGGCGTGCCAGTACACTAGCTGGTACATTAGCACACTATCCAAATGAGTGCTTGATCATGTCCCGTGAGTGCTGTGACCCATGCCACATCGCAAGCAAGGCGTGTCAGGAGGCTGCGTATTGCACCCTTGCTGCTCATCTCCTCTACTGGGAGGTGGTGCTGTGATCACGCTGCCGCGTGCCTGAGCATTCCTCCTAACCTGGGTTCGCCCGGACCGAAATGGTTGGTGCGTACGCGTGGACATCGCGGGGGGCATGGCTCAGCGTCACACGCGGCCATCCCTTGCCATTTGTGTGCAAAGCATGCGTGCTGCACCTCGTCCGTTTGCAATTCTCTTGAGAGGTGCCGCTCGCCTTGCCCTCTGTGTGTTTTTGTGCTCCCTTGCTTGCCCCCTGACAGATTTCGGTGTACACCAGCGACATCAAGTTTGCCGGCACCGACGCCAACGTGTACATTGAGATCCTTGGGGAGACGTGAGTGCAAGCATGCATGCAGCGCGCGCATCGACGCTGCTGCTGGGACGTGCTTGATGCCCTGACCCGTGAATGAACCGTGTGTGTCACATCATCGTGTAGCACGTTCAGCTTCATACTTGGTGGTCAGCAACATGCTTCCAGACTGCAATGCCATCACCTTCACCAGGACACTGCTGGTATACCTCTTCTTGAGGCACGCGTGATTCCGTCCACGCACGTGCATGCAGGCCGGAGGGCGCGCCCAAGTCGTCCGGACGGGTGGCCCTGAACAACAGCAAGAACAACTTTGAGCGCGCTGCGGTGGACGTGTTCAGCTTCCCGGCGCTGCCCAACGTGTACGACGTAAAGCGCATCATCATCGGGCATGACAACTTTGGCCCTGGTGCAGCCTGGCACCTCAACAAGGTGAGGGTCAGAGGGTGCCCATCTCACTGCCCCCGGCTGCAGATCTGTGGCTGGTGCAAACGACTGACTATAGGAGCAATTTGCTGTTGTACTGTTATATCACACAGCTCCTGAACGTGTGATCAAACGCGATCTGCTTGATTGGAGCATTGGAAAAGTGGGCTGAGGCGCGCCCAAGGCCCCCAGGATTTCGTGCCTTGTCAATGCCATGCTGACGCATATGGCTTCCTGCTGCGCAGGTGGAGGTCCTGAACGTCAACACGGGCGAGTCCAACACCTTCTACTACAACAACTGGCTCAGCAAAGACGACCCGCCGTACAAGACCGAGGTGGAGCTCTTCCCCCAGGGCGAGGAGACGCCGCTGTGCAGGTGAGGGTCATTGGGTGGGTTCCAGTTGCGATGCGATCTGCACAACGTGAACACAGTTTTGAGTGCTGTGTGGGCGCTTTGAGGGGGTGGGGTGGGGCGGGGTGGGGGTTCATACATGCTCACATGCAGCATCCCCAAAAGTGATCGAAGGTTGTGGGCGTGTGTGTGTGGGCATGCCATGCGTTTCGTTCTTTCTGCTCCACTCAAATTAGTCGCGGGTGAGGCACGCAGTGGCACAGGCAGGGCAGTGTAGCTGTCCCCGCATCCCAACATGTTGTCACACGTGCTGGGGGCTGCTTGGGTAGCATGCAACCCACACGCGCTTTTCTTGACTTCTTCTGCTGCGTGTCCACCGGGCGTCAGGTACACCATCATCACGCACACCAGCGACATCCGCGGCGCCGGCACCGACGCCAACGTGAGCGCCATCATCTTCGGCGACAAGGCCAACACGCCGTCCTTCGTGCTGGACAACTCCAAGAACAACTTTGAGCGCGGCCAGGCGGACGAGTTTGTGGTGCAGAGCGTGGACGTGGGGGAGATCAAGAAGCTGCAGATCGGGCACGACAACAAGGGCCTGGGGCCGGCGTGGCACCTAGACCATGTGGAGGTGCTGCACCAGGTGCGTGGGATGGACTGACGATGCATAAGGGTGGATGATGCGTGATGCATTTATGAGACGTCGCTCCAGGTGCGTGGGACGATGCGTGGTGGTGATGAGGTGTCCCACCAGGTGCGTGGGACGATGCGTGGTGGTGATGAGGTGTCCCACCAGGACGATGCGTGATGCATTGATGAGGTGTGACGCCAGGTGCGGGTGAGGGTGGATGATGGATTGATGGTGATCAGGTTGATGTGAAGAGGTGTCACGCCAGGTGCGCGTGTGCCGGGATTGGTGTGATGGCAGACACGGTGTGTGCGTCAAGGGCGGCGGGTGACTGCTTGCCGATGTCCTCCCGTCGGTTTTCACTTGGAGGGAGTTTGGTTGTTGTGGCTAGCACGCTTCAGATGATCAAAATGATGAGTTGTTTAACTGTTTGCGTATAGCTAGCTGAGGCGTTCCGCATGCCTGCTCTGATGTGTGCCCTGCACACCCGCCCCGCCACCGCCCCGCCACCGCCGCAGGCGCGTCAGAAGAAGTACTACTTCATCGCGGACCAGTGGCTGGACGCCAAGACCAACACCACCACCATCACGCTGGAGCCTGCAGACGGTGAGCGGACACGCCAAGCAGCATGACATTACGCTGTGACGGTACCGGCACAACGCTGTCCCCAGCTGGGCTGCGACGCGCATCCTGCCTTGCACTTAGCAGGCAGGCTGGACCGCCAGTACCCTGAGCCTGGTGTGGACGCACAACAGGGAAAGGCACATGCGGTTGCCCATGGTGGCAGCAAGTCATGCACTTAAGCATGATGCGGAAAAGCAGTCACAGTCTGGCGTGTGGCAAGTACTGAAGCGTGCCAAGGTTGCATGTGGGCGGGCGCGCCTGACACAGAGTAACGGCCAGAGTATGCTTGCACTGCCGCTGAGGCTGCTCCTGCATGGAACGCTGCTGTTTTGGTATGCAGGCCCCGGCGCCAAGCACGTCTACAAGGTCATCGTGCGCACCAGCGACAAGCGCGGCGCCGGCACCGACTCTGACATCTCGGTCATCCTGTTTGGCGCCACCGTCACCACGCCCGAGCTGAAGCTGGAGAGCTCCGCCAACAACTTTGAGCGCAACCAGGTACGCCAGGGTCTGCAGTGCAGGGCAGATCCTGTGGCTCATAGCTGCAGGCAGGAATTTGATTGTGTATTGCAGGTTTCTCGCGAGCAAAACCCAGTCACCAGCTCAAGCCTCATGGAGTCATGGCACTACCATTTGCGTTTTTGATCTGTTATCACCTACAGGCAGGGCTTTCCTTGGTAATGGTTTCATGAAACCCTTTGCCTTGGCAAGGTGGTTGCCCGTGATCTCTGTGCGTTCAATGCCTTGCCTCGCTCTGCTCGAACGTGGCTTGTACTGCGTGTGTGTACGCAGACGGATGAGTTCACGCTCAATCTGGGCGCCACTGACTTGGGGGAGCTGCAGAAGATTGAGATCGGCCTGGCCACGCAGCAGACCGCAGGCGGCAAGATAGGCGGGCTGTTCGGCCAGCAGGTGCGATTGCATCTCCCATGCGTGCGCTGTTCCGTGGTGGCTTTGGGGTTTGGACCACCTCATACAAGTTGAAGGACAGGCATGCAATTTGCCCCTGTACAGCGCACAGAGTGTGCTGTGCTGGTGGATGGCAAGCACCATCCACAAGCACAGCAGCTACGGTGAGGACCTTGGAGCTAACGTGCACTAAGCACAATGCCACCTGGGGTTAGTAACGTTGTCGTGTGCTTGCGGTTGTGCAGTGGGCACTGGAGAGCGTGGAGGTGGTGCACTTCAACACCCAGACGCGCACGTTCTTCTTCTACGATGACTGGATCAACAACACCAAGCGCCGCGTGCAGCTGGTGCCCGGCAAGCTGGGCGGCAACAACACCTACAAGGTGCGAAACTGCGAGTATGTCCTGTCGATGTTAAGCCTGATATAAAACTATGTTGCGTCAAGCGCAAGTCGCTGAACCGTCCGTCGCGGGGACAGCAGAGATGTGTGTGCTCAAATCAACCACCGCAGCTTAGTGTCGAGCAACAGGGAAACATAGGACTTGGCCTGGTCGTCGCTTTGATGGCTGGTGGTTGCTGCCGGGTGGGCTGTAGAGGGACAGCGGCCTGGTCCATCATAACGCAGGATAGTGGCGATCCTGTGTGGGCTACCCAGGTAGCTCATGTGCGCATCCGGCACACTGTGCGCATGCATGACTGCATGCATGGTCAGCACATCAGCACGTCAGTCATCCATTTCTGAAACAAGGGCGATAAAAGAAGGTAGGCCAAAGTACTGGACTCCCTGAGATTTCATGCTCCTGGCTGGCTGTACATGCAGGTGCGCGTGAAGACCTCGGACCTGCGGGGTGCCGGCACGGACGCCAACGTGACGCTGGCCATGTTCGGCAGCTACGAGAACGCCCCCATGGACAGCGGCACGCACAAGCTGGACAACAGCGCCAACAACTTTGAGCGTGGCATGACCGACACCTTCATGATCAAGTGCAAGGACCTGGGCGACCTCACGCACATCGTGGTCACCAGCGACGGCGGCGGTTTCGGAGCGTCGTGGCACCTGCAGGAGGTGGAGATCACCGACACGGTGAGCTGGGTTGCTCTGTAAGACGTGGCAAAGCAGCATCGGCTGACTCAAATGGTGTTGTGAGCAGTCATATGTGAGTCCCATCGGGACCACCATGCAAGTCAAGGTTGTGATGGCCTCCTGCTCTGGAATGACAAGTGAGCATCCCAATCTCCATTGTACCCAACAGAGGCAGATCTTGTGCCCACACCTAACACCATAGTGGCCTTGGTACTCACACAGTCTTTGCCTGTTTGTCCTTTGCACCCGTGCTTATCGTGACACGCAGATCCGCAACACCACCACGGTGTTCCCGTGTGATGACTGGCTGGACCCCTCTAAGCCGGAGTCACTGACACAGGTGAGCGGTGAGGGCCACTGCCATGCAGCGAGTCTGGACGACGAGGCCTCACACTACCAGTACCAGCCTGCGCTCGAGTTCCAACAGGGGCTGCAAATCCGAATTTGCACGCCCCTAAAGGTTGCAAGCGAAAAAAGGGACGAGCTCATGTGGAAGGGAGGTGTAGTGGTTGTGGCTTCAGGGTCAAGCGGTTCAAGTCATGCAGAGGAAGTGTGTAGTAGCGGGATGAAGCGGCAGACACTCGAGGGCTGTGAGCGACAGCTCTGACGCTTGCTTGTAGTTTGAGCTTGAGAAGGCCAACAGCGAGGCAGCGGCAGAGTGCTTCCCATGCCGCACTGATAGTGTCCTCCTGCCCGCTGTGCAGACTCTGCTGCCACGAGGGGTGGATGGCGCTAAGGGCAACTTGGTGCAATACGAGGTGAGCACATCCATGTGCAAGCAACGCTGCGTGGCTGATCCTACATGGCCTGTAAGCACCTGAACCCATCAGATGTGAAAATTATCGTGCGTACATACTTGGCGAGGATCTGTGCTTTCGACCCGTGCGTCAGCGCCTAAACTTCAACGCATGGGCCTGCATGCTGCTTGCGCAGGTCACGCTCTTCACCAGCGACATCCGAGGTGCAGGGACGGATGACAACGTGTTCATCGAGCTGCACGGAGACAAGGTAAACATGCATTATGACTCATGAGCGCAGAAAGGGCACGCTAAGGCGCGTTGATGCTCGCATGGACCCCCCGTTGGTGTTGAATCTGTAGGGTTGTACATCCTGCGTCAAGGATGTGACCTTGAAGCATGTGCGCTGCTCCGTTACACAGGCCTCCTCCAACGCCATCCCACTGGACACATCCGCCAACAACTTTGAGCGTGGTGCCCGGGACATGTTCAAGCTCAAGTTTGTGGACATCGGTGAGGTGCAGCGCATGCAACACTTCACCAATGGCTTTGCATCACACCAGCGGCAATTCCTAATCGCCTACACTGGATCGCATCAGCATGCTATCCAGCGGGCAGCTGCAACGCCAAAAAGACATTACAGCAATCACACCACTGCCAACTGATCGGTATGTGCTTGGTGTGTGTGTGTGTGTCTGTGTCTGTGTCTGTGTCTGTGTCGTGTTGTGTTGCGCAGGTGAGCTGCAGCACGTGGTGGTGAAGAAGGACAACCGCACCATGGGCCTGGGCGGGGACTGGCACCTGCAGAGCGTGGAGGTGTTCCACCCGGTGATCCAGAAGCGCTACTTCATGATGTGCAACGACTGGTTCAAGGGCGCCAGCGAGAAGAAGCTCGAGGTGAGGGGGAAGAGTGGGTGATGGATGATGGGTGGGGGGCAGACTGGGTGAGGGGTGGTGGGTGATTCCAAGCGGGGATGGGGTCCATAATGAGGGCAGCAGGCGGAGACCCCGCAAGGCAGAGACTGCATGTGGCATGTCTGCACATGTGGAGTAGTAGCCCGCACACAACGGATTCTGCACGGCGAGTAGCTGGCTTGATGCCCACTCATTTTGGGCTCCCTGCCCTCCGATCCAATGCTGATGGATGCATTCCTGTGCTGGGTGTCCTTTGTTGCTGCACATCTTTGATGAAATTCAGTTGATGCACACGCGTTTGCCTTATAAAACCACCAGCTCCTCTGACATGCTTGACAAGTTTATCCACTCTTGATGGGTACATCTTCTCCCCATGTCATTGTCCACATACCACGTACCGACCATCATCCATGTGCTATGCTGGATTGTACTGTATCGCCAGGTGGGCAAGGTGCCTGAGGGAGGCATCTGCACGTACCGCGTGGTGGTCCACACCAGCGACCTGCGTGGCGCCGGCACGGATGCTGACGTCACCATGCAGCTCTTTGGCGTCAAGGGCGACACCGGAGAGCGCAAGCTTGACAACAGCGCCAACAACTTCGAGAAGGGCCAGGTGCGCGTTGGCGCTCCACTTGTGCGCCAGTTACATCCTGCACCCTGCATCCTGTTGCCTCGTTCGGCACAAGCGGTTGGGCAACTGCACCAGCCAATGCACCGGCGATTGGTGTTCTGGCCCATCACTCCGCTGCCTATGTCGTTCTCAGCTGCAATTAGGCAACCGGCACGGTGCGTGCTGTTTCGCTCCTTGTTGCAGGTGGATACATTCTTCCTGCAAGCGCCAGACGTGGGCCGCTACAACAGCTTGCGCATGAGCCACAACAACAAGGTGGGCTGCAGTGTTGTGTATGCTGTTCATGCTTACAATGGCACACCGTCGTATGTGGTAGTTGAATTGGTAGTTGTGCTGCACCTGGAAAATGGGGTTTCACAGTGCAAAGGGTTGTGTGGTTGCTGGATCCACCGTTGTCAGGCAGCATTTCATGCAAGACCAAGCAATGCCGGAACGCCGGGAGGCAGTGAGAACACCGTAGACTGCTTCTCATACAGTTGCATTGCAGCTCCACACGCACACAGCGTTACAAGGGTGCAGTGTGCTTTGTCAGCAAGCGCATCCACGTGGCACTGTGTTGCTGCAGCGCGTTCTTGCAAAGCGAGAGATTTGGCCGGTTGACTGTTCCTGTGCCACCTGCAACCCATCCCGCAGGGCTTTGGGTCTGCCTGGCATCTGGCCAAGGTGGAGATCGTCAACACCAACACGGGCGAGCAGGTGCGGGGCTTTCGCACACCTTGATGCATACGAAGACGACCACCCACCTTCCACTGTTGGACACTACGAGTGCCACCAGAGTACGATCGTGCGGGAAGCTGCAGAGAAAGGCGCTGGGGTGCACCCGGTCAATAGCTTTGAGTGGGGCGAAATCCGCAAAACATAATGTGCACCAACGCTCGCCTGGGACCTGCATGCGGCGTGTCTGCTTGTGCAGGCGGTGTTCCCCTGGCACAACTGGATTGACAAGGAGCATGGGCTGTCGGTGCTGCTCACGCCGGACCGTGACGGTGACGGCAAGGGCGATGCGCTGGAGGGCGGGCCGGTCACAGAGTACACTGTGGTGGTGTACACCTCAGACATGCGGTGGGTGGTGCTGTTGCCCTGCTGTTGGAGCGGCTGCCGTGATGGTACTTGACCGCCTCCCCTCACTCACCCCTTGCATAGCAGCATGAAGCTTCTGTTCAGCCCTCCTGTTCCTGATGACTCACAAAGTCGCAAGCACTCAACAAGTGAAGACCAAAACGGTTCATCGTTTCGGGTCATCCACCAGACAGAATGGCGGCACATCAGAGTGCACTGTCCAGCCCTGTGGTGTCAATGGTATCGGTGTGTGGTTGTGCACTTCTTGCTGTTGGACTGCAGGGGTGCCGGCACGGATGCCAACGTGTTCATGGAGATGTATGGCGACAAAGGGAGCGTGGGACAGACGCGCCTGGACACGTCCGCCAACAACTTTGAAAAAGGTGTGTACTGTGTCCACTGCTTCAACTCTGCTTGCTTCTCAGCACTTTGCCAGCATCCCATTGTGTATGAATGTCCAGGGATTAAATGAGCATCAGGCAGGAATGCTTTACGGATATAAGTCATGTTGCGCTAGCCAGTCAAAACGATTGCTCACGATTGCGCTGTGGGTGCTGCCTCGTACTTGCCTGCTTCCTGTCTCCAACTGCTGCAGGCATGCGCGACGTGTTCAAGATCAAGGCCAGCGATGTGGGCGACGTGCAGCGAGTGGTCATTTGGCACGACAACAGCGGCCTGGGCCCGGACTGGCACCTGGAGCAAGTGAGCGCGGACCAGCCCCCGCCTGCATCATTGACTCCGGCGCTGGCATTGGCGTTTGCATTGGCATACGGTGTGACTGCAAGTGCCGGCGCCTGCACAGACTGCTGCGCCATGTGGGTGCGGTTGCGTTTTGTGTTGGGTAAATATACTGGGCTGAACTAAGGTTTGTGCGTATGCTGTGCTGAATGCCTCAGGTGGAGGTGACCAACCACACCACCAACACGACGTTCTTCTTCCCATGCAACGACTGGCTCAAGAAGGTGAGAGAGCTGCCTTACAGGCGCTTTGCGTGTGGGTCGAACCAGCCGAGCAAAAAGGGAGGTTCAACGCTGGACTGTGTGGTTGCATTGTGAGCATGACGCGTGCACATTGTTACACCTGTTAGCTGTCCTGCGGTTGTGCGCTACCCATTCAACAACACCCTGCCGTTGTGACTGCCGGCGTTTGTGTCCAACCAGGTGGGGGATGACCTGTCAGGCTGCCGCAAGGAGCTCACCGCCGGATCACCCAACCAGATCGGGCCCACCAACTACAAGGTGCGCAAGAGTCGCTCGCTGCTCCACACACGCCCTTACATGCGTTTGAATCCTTCGCTCAGCTCAAGCACGGAATGGTCCCTACTTCCTAGCACATCTGCTTGGTGCAGCACACAACAGGCGCATTTTTGCACCGCTGCTCAGGGCCGCTGCTTGTGCGTGCAGCGCTTCATTGCCCAAAGCCCGAGTCAGCCTGCTGCTGCAGAGCTTGTTTGCATGCTTGAGGGGGAATCCTCGTAATCTTTGCTGCCGATGCATCAAACAGTCTGCGTGTGTGTGGCGCATGCATGGCTGCCACATGCAGATCACGGTGTACACCAGCGACATGCGCGGCGCCGGCACGGACGCCGACATCTTTGCGGTGGTGTACGGCACCAAGGGCGACACCGGGGAGCGCCTGCTGGACAACTCCGTCAACAACTTCGAGCGCGGCCAGGTCAGTGCGCAGCCCTTGGTAGCAGCGCATATTGTTGGCTGTGCCACCATGGATTGCATGAAACGCTCGCTCACTGTTGAAAGCTTCCGCAACGCACCTGCAACCTGATCATGTGTTTCTGCAGGGAGGTATCATGGCATTCAGGGTGGTTGGAGCCCTCAACGCTGAACCACAGCGCCCTGCTTCCTATGCTTGGCATGCAATTGCAGGTGGACAACTTCATCATCTCTAGTGGCAACATCGGGGAGATACAGAAGATCAAGATCCGCAGCTCAAACACGGGCCTTGGGGCGGCCTGGCACCTCAGCAAGGTGCGTTGCTGGTGTTGCAGCATGCACTGGATTGCCGTGCACACATGCACGCGGCGCTGCCAAGCATAGGACGCGCATACAAACTGCCGTCATATGCAGCATAGGCCGGGCACGCACCGTGTGGTTATACACGATTGTGTTTCAAAAATGCGTCGTGAAGGTTGAGGTGCAGTCCACTGCCACTGGTGAGAAGCTGGTGTTCCCCTTCAACAAGTGGGTCGACCAGAAGAACGGGCTGGAGCACGTGCTGTGGCCCGACCGGGACGGGGATGGAGTTGCAGACGTGGGCGTGGATGGGGACATGGTCAAGTACCGCGTCGCGGTCTACACAAGCGACATCAGGTGCGCGCTGCGCTGCTCGCGCCATTGAGCACACCACGCCTGTACATTCACAGCTTGCCGCGGGGCACTCTGCATTGTCCTCTACGGCTCGAGTCGTGGCTCAGCTCCTCGTTTCCTGCTGCACTGCCGCACGGGCAGTCACACTACCCACCACTGGTCAAGCTGGCCGGAACCAATAGGCTCCTGGTTGTACGCTGGTTGCTGCTGCAGGGGCGCCGGAACGGATGCCAACGTGTTCATTGAGATGAAAGGCGACAAGGCGTTTGTGGGGTCTACCAAGCTGGACAACAATGCCAACAACTTTGAGCGCGGCCGCAAGGTATGACGCGAGTCCCCACAATTTTGCATCAACCATGTGTACGCTACGCTAGCAGCAAGCATTGTCCACCTGCCTTCAGTCGAGTCAATAATCTGACCCTGACCTGTATCATGGCGGTGGGCAATGATGCTGATGCCTGATGGAATGCAGGACGAGTTTGAGGTCACGGCCACGGATGTTGGGGAGCTGCAGCAGATCGTGATCGGCCATGACAACTCCGGTACGCGCCTGGCTGGTGGCCTGATGGGGGCAGTGTTTCACACTGTCACCACACTCAAGTGTGCACACCTCTCAGATCAAAAGACATCTGGCAAGCCTTCGGGGGATGCGCCGCCCCTGGGCCCTGTGGGCGGGAAATCAGACAAGTTGACGGGATCGATGGAGTCTGATGGAGTGGTTCAAGATCTTCAACAAAAGAGCAGGGCAGGAAAGTGGGTGGCCGATGGGAGCTGCCTGTTAGGATGCTGCATGATTGCATGATTGATATGCAACCTGTCTGGGTCGTTGTGGCTGGGAACCTGTGCACTTTGTGCAGGCATAGGCGCGTCGTGGCACCTGCAGCAGGTGGAGGTGTTCCACCCGGTGCTGCAGAAGATGTACGTCTTCCCCTGCAACGAGTGGCTGGAGGCCAGCAAGGACAAGGGCGTGGACGGCTGCAAGCGCACGCTCATCACCGGGGCGGCGGCGGCGGCGGGCGGCCTGGTCAACTACCGGGTAAGGCCACTCAGGGCTGGTTTGCATTGCGGTGCGGAGACTGCCTCGGCACTGGTGAGAGCTTACCATCGATCAGACCTGAGCCACTCACGCAGCGCAGCACGCACTTGCTGCTTGAGTGCAGTCATGTGCCTGCCTGCCAGCACTTGTCCTAACCTGCCTCAGAACTTGAGCCTTTGTTGGCCAAGCGCACTGCGTAGGTGCGCCTGTTCGTTGTGTGCATGTCTGGAGCTGATCCCTGCACAAATGACAGGCAATGTGAGCGCTGTGCCCTAACTGTGCTCTTACTGCAGGTTATCGTGAAGACGTCGGACATCCGGGGCGCCGGCACGGACGCTGACGTCTTCCTAACCGCGTACGGGCCTAAGGGTGACACCGGCGAGCGGCCGCTCGACAACAGCGCCAACAACTTTGAGCGCAATCAGGTGAGGAGCAGGTTGAAGCTGCGGTTCGCAATCACACTGGGTGTTATCTGGCTTGTCGCATGGTGCTGCTGATGGTCCTGTGGATGCACTCAAAAGGACATGCTCAGCGCTTGCAACACACGAATCATGCTACATCGCCATGGATGGCTTTGCGTGAGCTGTGCATGCACTGTGTCGTTCTGGCGGGCACGATGTTGCCCTGCTGCAAGTGATGAGGCTACGGGCCAGGGGCGCGGTTGTGATTGGGCGGCTGTCTGCTGGCTGCCGTGCAGACGGACACGTTTGTGCTGCAAGGCCCCGACATCGGCGACATCGAGCGCATCAAGATCCGCAGCTCCAACACCGGTGAGCATTCGAAAACGCACCACAACCAGGCCCTTGTGCAACCAACCGGCCCCGCTGTGCCAAGTTGCCTGCGCTTTTTGTTTGCGGTGGCATTCCGACCCCACCCGCATGTCATATGAAGCTGCACTGCATGAGTGGTTCACACATAGCCTTAGTAATGCACACCTTACTAATGAGTAACGAAACTAACAGCACCGATGGACTGGACACCCTCACTGCAGGTCTGGGTGCTGCGTGGCACCTGGACAGCGTGTCCATCGTATCCTCCGCCACCAACCAGCAGTACAACTTCCCGTTCAAGGGCTGGGTGGACGAGAAGAACGGGCTGGAGCACATCATCGGGCGCGATGGGGCTGCTGGTGGGACCACTGACCTCATTGAGTATCGTGTCACTGTGTACACGAGCGACATCAGGTGCGTCCGTGCGGGTGCGATATGTTATGTTACGTTACATCAGAAGCGTGTGGGTAGGTGTACGTGCTCTGTGATTGTGAGACGGCTACCAACTGCGTGTCTGTGCAGCTTGCGTGCCCGTACCTTAGCATGGGCCTTGGGTATGTGTCGGCAGGAAGGAACAGCGGCTGCGGATGTGTGAAAGATGCAGGTTGAACCTGCATGTCAGCTAGCTCTACATACCCTAATGAGGTCATGCATGCAGCCACACACATGGGTTGAGGGCTTCTTGCATTGCCTTGATGTGGCGTCCTGCCTGCCTGGCGCAGGGGCGCGGGCACCGATGCCAACGTGTTCCTGGAGCTGTTTGGTGATAAGGGCACCGTCGGCAAGACACGGCTGGAGAACAGCGCCAACAACTTTGAGAGGGGCCAGGTGAGGGAGGAGCAAGCGCCGGTGGTGGCACTCCACACTCGCAGGCGTCTGCTTGCTCAGCCGTTGCAGCTCTGTGCTGTGTGCGGCTTACCCTGCTTTGATAAGCCTAGCAATGATGCAAAGCCGAGACCTTCTGCCAGCAAACCTCGCTGTGTCAAGGTTGCATGCATGAGCTTGTAATCACTTTGTACTGGCTCCACTGGGTCTTGATGGATACGCAGGTGGACAACTTTGTAATCAAGGGCACAGACGTCGGCACGATCCAGAAGATTGCCATCTCGCAAGACAACGCGGGCCTGGGTTCTGATTGGCATCTGCAGCAGGTAAGCCAGTTCACACATGCGGCCTCCAGACCCAAGCAAGCTTGAAGCGGTGCAGCTAACTGGCCGCTGCCTTTGAGGCATGAGGGCAAAGGGGTAGTGCTGAAGTGTTGAACGATCGTGCAACGCTCTGCACAACGTGCGTCAGTGTATGACTCATCTGATCTAGCGCCAAATCCAACACAGCGGAAACTGGCCGCGCTGGTACGTTGACTGCACGCGTTGACTCACGTGTGCATGTTGTTCGCCCGGCTGGTACCGGACCGCTGTGCCCGCGCTGGACAGGTGGAGGTGTTCAGCACCTCCCTGCAGCAGTCGTTCTTCTTCGCCTGCAACGACTGGCTGCGCAAGACCAAGGAGGCGGGCGAGGCGGGCCTGCGCAAGGAGCTCGCCGCAGGTGCGCGATGCCACTCAGCGAGAGGACATACACGCGTGATCGAGCGGAAGGCATGCTTGGTGCACTGTAATTAATGCTGTGCCATGTTGCACACTGCATGTCCGCCAGTGCTATCAGGATCTGGTCTGTGGTCTGTGGTAGCTCATCCCGTGTCGTGCTGGGCAACGCGCGTGTGCTGCGTGTAGCGTGCTCCCGTGTCAGGGCGTGTCGCAGCAAGGGGCTGTGGGGTAGCGTACTAATGTACTGGCAATCCTCCTCCACGTACCTCCACATCTTAAACTATTGATGCTATCAAGGATATAAACACCAATCAAAGCGTTCAGAAAAGCTTTCGAGCTGAGCTTACGCCACGTTTATCCCTACCGAATCGCGTCGGTCGCAGGTGCGTCCGGCAGCGGCGCGATGTGCAGCTACAAGGTGGAGGTGCAGACGTCGGACGTGCGCGGCGCCGGCACGGACGCTAACGTCAAGGTGCGCCCCTTGTATGTCACTGACTGCATGTGTGCTTTCCTGCGCACCGCTGTTGCTCTGGGCTCATTTGGGCGGTTTGCGACTGAAGCGAGAAGGGATGTACAGGTGGGCTCTGGCTTGGTGCCACCCTGGTACTTGCGTTATCCTGACCTAGCGACCTGCCTGTCCTCGCCTTGGCTGCGGGCGCGTGCTGGCGCCCAACGACAGGTCACCATCTTTGGCGCCAAGGGTGATACCGGCGCGCGTAACCTGGACAACAGCTCCAACAACTTTGAGCGCAACCAGCTGGACACCTTCTTCCTGCTGGTGCGCTGAGATCCATGGCTGGTTATGACTCATGAGCTATACGGCTGCGTTTGTACTCTACCATGTTGCACACCCTGCAGTACCGTACCGTACCGTACCGAGTACCGTACCGAACACACTGCGCTGCAATGATGGTGTGATACCCACAGATGCAGCGTGTGTCTTGAATGTCCCTTAGGCACCGACAGTTATGTACCGGCGCTGCTGGCACCCTGAAGTGTGCCAACTAGTTGTGGGCGCGGGACAGCATGCGTGCAGTTCCCTGATATCGAATCCGACTGCCCTGGAGATTGCTGCATCATCAGGGGGCCCTGCCGCAATGTGCTTGTGACCCAAAATACTCTCCATGGCTGAGTTTTCAATCCCTAAACCAAGAAACGCTGCGGCCTTCATGCAACCGCAGGCGCCAGACATCGGCGACATACAGGCCTGCCAGGTCGTATGTGATGGCAGCGGCATGGGCGCGGCGTGGCACCTAGCGCACATCACCGTCACCAACGCCACCACCTCGGCCACGGCGCGCTTCGAGTACGGCGACTGGCTGGACGACAAGAAGGGCTGGACGCACACGCTCTACGCGGGCGCAGCGGGACAGGTAAACTTGACAAAAACGGCCGTTTCGTGTAGGCAGCTGTAGCACATCACCATGCAGCAGCAGGATGAAAGATCACGCCATTTCCTGCACGTATCGCATCACTCTGTGCCCTATGCTTTTTCGTTTTGCAGCCGTACTGCTTCACGTTTAACAATACTCTTGCCCAGGCGTGTGTCACACGGCCAGCCATGCTGTTCCGCATCGGCGTTGGAGTCTTCGCTCTTTACACAGTTCATGGCATTGCTGGCACGTGTCGGGGGAGGATGGCCCGCATGTAATTTCCAATGTCGTGCGTGTTCAGGCCGCCGCCAACCAGGTGGAGTATGAGGTGCGCGTATTCACCTCGGACATGCGCGGCGCCGCCACCGACGGCGAGGTCTACCTGCAGCTAGTCGGTGAGCGGCCACCTGATGACACAGACTGCATGAGCTACGCCAATGTTACACAGCGTGTATTGGCATTGGATCACCGGCAGCCTTTGGCAACGACCGGGAAGCGCCACCAGGAATCAGCGTGCTGCTGTCGCAACTACTGTGAATGCCTCGCTTAACCGATTACCAAGCTCCAAGTGCAAGACAAATCTGAACCTGAAACTGCTTTTGGTCTTGCGGCTTGATTGGCGCAGGGGAGAAGGGCGCGATGGGTGAGACGCGCCTGGAGAACTCACGCTCCAACTTCTCACGGTGAGGGTCAGCAAAATGCTCAGCCAAGTTCCCCCTTCAACCCCCACCTCAACGGCAGGTTGTCGCCCTGGTTGACCACCCAGGCGCCCACAAGCCGCACTGGGTGCATGGTCAGCGCCGTAAACAGCACCCACCCCCACACCGGGCCATGCAAGCCATGCAGGGAAGTGCACTGGCATCCTGCCTCATGAGTCATGACGTCATGACGTCATGCCTACCCTGTCTGCCCTGTGTCTCTCAGGGGCGCTGAGGACGTGTTCAAGGTGCTGGGCTCGGACATCGGCCCTATCAAGGAGGTCACCGTCAGGCTGGTGGGTGGCCACGCGACGCTCACCATCCCTGCCTGGAGTGAACTCCACTGCCTGCTGCTCCGCTAGCAGCACCTGTGTTTGGTGCAGCACGTGCCTCTGCTCAGCCCCATCCGCACAAACCTCCCCCCCTGTACTGCCGGGGCTACCTCCGCCTCTCGGCTCTTAGTCTAGGTGCAATGCCCTTGCTGTCAACTTGCGCAGTTTGAGAAGGGCTTTGGCGCGGCGTGGCACCTCCAGCAGATCGATGTGCTCAACAAGAAGACCGGCGGCAAGTACCTCTTCCGCTACAACGACTGGATGCAGGTGATGACCCCGCCATGATCACACCATGGTTGCTCCTCACAATCCTGCATCCCCGATTTGAGCCATGTGGCTACACCCGTCTGGGTGATGTGCCCTCGCTCTCTCACGTGCGGTGAAGGTACCCACCTGCAATGCACAATGTATTGAGTGAAATGCAGTGCAGCATGCATGGCGATTGAACCCTTGGACCCCTACAGTGCCATAAACAAGCTTGCGACATGACTGCCAGCATACCACCTACGCACATGGCGTTACTCAGCCAATCGTTCAGTAATGGCTTGCTGGCCGACCGGATGTCAATCAACCAAGCCGTCATCATTGCAAACGCGTTGCTATGCTGTGTCTACGCAGGGTGCCAAGACCACTGTGACCATTCCGGAGGCCAGCACGGAGGCTGGCAAGGCACAGGCAGGGGGCAAGGTGAGACCCGCAACATGCTGCATGCGTCACCAGCCCCTGTCACCAGCCTCTGTCCCGCCGCTGTGCTGCCATGCCACCAAAACTATCTGCATTCAGGTCCTCACATTCTGCTTTGGTGCCGTAGTGCAGACCGCTGGTTGAGCTTATGAGTTTCCCGTCCACCTGTGTGATGGTGACATACCAGCATCAGCCGTTCAGCCGGCATACTTATGATGTAACATACCATCCACACCATAACATGCCGAATTGATACCACACTTTCAGCATGTGAGTGCTGTTGTGCGCGGCGTTTGGTGCGCTGCAGGTGCGCTGGCGCGTCACGACGCACACCTCGGACATGTTTGGCGCCGGCACCGACGCCAAGGTCTGGGTGCAGGTGCACGGCCCCAACGGCATGCTCGGCGGCGCCGAGATACACCTGGACAACTCCAAAAACAATTTTGAGCGCAACCAGGTGAGCACGCACATGTGCGCCATCCAGCCTTGACCAGCTGATCTGCCTGCCTCCGCTGGCCTTGCCCTCCTGTCCGTCTATGCTGCTTCCATGCTGTTGAATGCTGTTGTATGCCTGCGCACCACGGGCCTGCGCACCATGGACATCCGAGTACCACTAATGCCTCGTATGAGCCGACCCAACTCAGCTTGCCTACCATGTTGAAAGTTTCATGCAATCATGCTTCCACGATCATGCAGGTGGATCAGTTCTTCCTGGAATTCCCGGAGGACAAGGACTGCGGGGCTCCCATCACCAAGGTGCGTCAGCAAACGACAGTGGCCATACAGTACACGTGGCCGCACTGACAAGCGTACTGACACGTGCGCGGATGAGACTCGGTGTTGGTTCAGCCCCACCCTGGGCAGGGGCAAGTTGGCTGTGTTTGGGTGTGGGGCTGAAAGCATGTCAGGAGCGCAGCGTGCATCGAACAGGGCCTTGAGCACCAGGCCAGGGGCAAGTTTGCACGTTTTAGTTGATTGCGTTCAAGGCCCCCTGTTCGGTGCACGCCGAGCTTCTGACACTGCTTTCAGCCCTACGTGCAAGCCCTGGCCCTGAGCGATACCCCCATCACGATACAGGCTCGGACACCTGTAAAGCAAAATGGACAAATGCTTTTGAGATGGAAATCGTACGGTGCCCATGTGTCAGCTGGTGCCCGTTTTATCTCAGGTTCATCGTGAGGCCTGAAGCGTTGTCTGCGTTTGTGCTGGCTGCATGCAGATCATGGTGGAGCGAGGCAGCAGCATGCTCCCTGGCTCTGACTGGCACATGGACACCATTGAGATTGTCGACATGGGGCGAGGCCAGACCTACAAGTGAGTGTGCTCTCATGTCCCCTCGTCCCCCGGTGTAGGCAGCCTAAATCGTATAGCGTGCGTTGGCGGTACACAGACCGGTGTGCGCACGCTGCCAGTTGCAACCGGGATGTAGCAGAACCATCGGTGGTGTAGCTGGCCAGCTTTCTCCAGGTCACATGCTTCTAGACTTTTTCTGTTTAGCCCTGGCGTGCACGGCTCATTGATCGCGTTGTGCACACCCCTGCAGTGGTGTTGCGCGCCCACATCAGTAATCGCGGTGGCGTTACATGGACCTGGAGGTGTTTAGCCAAGCGGCCCTCCCTCCCTCCTGATGCTGAATGCGGTACCACACATACTGTCCTTTGTGCATGATGTCTCTCCCTTACTACCTGCCCCCGCTACCTATACCCCCCTTGCCCAGGTGGTCATGCGCCCAGTGGTTCAACTCCAAGGAGGGGCTCAAGAAGGAATGGACCGCAGAGAAGGCAGCTGCGGGGGAGACGCAGGCGCTGACGCTCATAGAGTCACCAGGAGGTGGGCGGGGGAGGGGAGGGGAGGCGGGTGCAGAGGGGGCATTGCGGAGTACCGTTATGGGACGCGGGAGAGCAGCGTACGCCTCGCCAGCCAGGACCACGACATCGCTTGCCTTGGTGTGCACACCCGCTGATGCATGTTGCAAACTCGGGGTCAACTTCTGGACAACACCTGCCTGGACAGAATATTGCGTCTGATGTCCCTACTCATCAATGCATGCAATCCCGGCACCGTGATCCAGCATGCACCCGGTCACAAGCCCGCCTGTGTGCCTAATGCACAGGTGGCGCTGGAGGCACATCGGCTGGGGACCGATACCGCCTGGCCTTCACCACCTCCGACAAGTTCGGCGCAGGCACGGACGCCAAGGTGCGAGCTTCACTTATGCAGCGCTCGCTGAGCTGCTGATGACGCCCAGCCATGCAATCTGCCGATACGAGCTCGCCTCACATTGCTGCTGCCACCAGTCTACATCACCTTATTGTCCTGATGCGGGCGCGACAGGCGACTCATGTGCCTCACGCGCCTCCATGCTGCGTGTAAAATCCCCACAGGTGTGCATCCAGTTTGCCGACAGCGGCAGCGTCACCTGGGTGCCTCACTTTGCCCAGACGAAGGAGCAGTTTGAGCGCCGCATGGTGGACGAGTTCTTCATCACACCGCCTAGCAAGATGCAGGTGGGTACGGGGTGTGTGGGGAGCATACAGTATGCGCCTGATGTGTGTGTCGGCAACCTGGGTGCATCATCAGGACATGCAGAAGCAAAGTGAAATGTCAACAGGCCTTGCTGGCACTAGGTGAGGACCAACTAAAGGACAGGAGCAGTAACAGCAAACCTCCAAACCCCGCTTGAGACCTGACCTTCATGGCATCTGTATGCAATGGATATGGTGCACGCAGGAGATGTCCAGCGCACGGGTTTGGATCGAGGGGCCTGGCCTGGGTGACGCATGGCACCTCGACCACGTCTCCCTCACGCACCTCACCAGTCAGCGCCAGTGGCGCTTCGACTGCAAGGACTGGGTGCCCAAGGGCACCTCGGCGGCCCAGGGCAAGCTGCTCAACGCGGTTGTGGTCAACGATGTCCCGCTGGACCGAGTGGCAGGCTCCGATACCGTCGCCGCAAGCGACCAGACCGCTCCGAAACCCATCGTGCCCACCCGGCCTCTGGTGGATTATGAGATCACGGTGCAGACGGGCAACAAGCTGGGCGCTGGCACCGACGCGCTGGTTTCGGTGGAGCTCATCGGCGCTGCCGGGAGCAGCAAACACACATTTTCGCAGGGCAAGCAGCTGTTTGAGCGCAACGGGTCCGATCGGTTCCGTGTGCGGCTGCCGGATGTTGGGAACCTCACACAGGTGGGCGGATGCATGATCGAGGGGTAGAGGGTGGAATCGGTTGACCACTTCACCTTCACCATCCAAATTAGGTGCAGGCCGATGTCCAGTGGGTGGGATGGCGGGAAAGGGCAGGCGGGATGCAGTGAGGTTGCACATCATGCATGCCCTGTGTCCCCTGCGCGGGGAGCAAATGGCAAACAGGTACCATAGGCAGCAGTGCGTGTTTTCAAGCGGCTCGTGAGCACACTCCCGCATGCAGCCCTGACCAGGAGGACACCAGCTGTCAGTCCCTGGAGCTCCTGCAGTGCACTATGCAGCTGCTCAGCGCTGGTCCTGTCACCCAGCAACCGGCACGCATTCGTAACCTCCTCCCATGGGTGATCCAGTGGGTGATCCGTTGATTACTACTGATCAGCCCATCGCACGCTGCTGCTGCCTGCAGGTCAAGGCCTGGCACGACGGCACGGGCTTCGGCGCGGACTGGCAGCTCGCGTCCATCACAGTGGAGCACCCCGCCGCCGGCTGCAAGTGGGTCGCCACCTTTGATGAGTGGATCAAGGGAGGGGAGAGCGCTGGGCGCACCAAGCCCGTGCAGCTGGTGCAGGGCATCGAGGAGGCAGCCAACGCGGCCTCTGCGGCGGCCGCCAAAGAGGCCGCGGAGAAGGAGGCCGCCAGGCAGGCGGCACTGGCGGCGCTCGCGCCTCCGCCAGCTGCGGCGGCGGCAGGCGCTGCGGGCGGGGCGGCAGCGGGGGCGGCGGGTGGCGCGGATGATGGCAAGGACGCCTCCGCTGCAGCCGGCAGGGACCAGCAGGTAAGGCTCCACTCCGCTGAGCACGCCATCCAGAATGCCATGACGTATTGCATGTAACCATACATCTGTGCTCGTTCTCACTGGGAGCGCCCCACCATCAATCTTCTGTGCATGCGATTCCTTGTGTTGGTGCATTTTCCCCACCATAATCACATGGGAAGCCCTCGAGCCATGCATGCAGCCATGATCGCATGTTGATGTGCTGCATGCGTGGGCCGAGGGCTATTAATTTGTTCAGGGTGGTGCAAATGCATCCATCACACATGCGTGTTCACGTGCAGCGGCATGCGGCTCTGCACAACTACACCAGCTGGGCCACGTGCTCAGATCAGAGGTCCTCTCAGATGCAACCAGCTGTGCCCTGTGACCGTAGTGCTTGCCTTCTACATACTCGGTGATGGACTGATGGCTGTGGTGTGCGTGGCATGCAGGGGGCCAAGGACCAGGGCGCCAAGCGCATCAAGCCGGGTGATGACGGCGTGGCCAAGCAGGTGCTCAAGCAGGAGGAGTTTGCGAGGCTGCCGCAGATGCAGCCGGGGGATGGCAAGTACCGCTTCAGCAATGAGGTGGGTGGTGGGTGGGCTTGCACCGCCGCTGCGCTTAAGCACGCACGCACTGTGAAACGGCCTTACTTTGCCTCACCCTATTGAACTAGCACCGCCCTGCATTTGCTGCATGCCTGCCCAGTGTGGCGAGCGTGCTAGGTGCAGTCGTGGGGTGCTGGTAGCGCTAGTGCAGGGCCAGCCGTCGGCACCTGATTAAGCCGCGTGCGCTTTGCCGGCCCCGCGTGTGCAGGTGCGCAACAACCCCGAGCCGCCGCCGCCCGCGTGGCAGAAGCACAGCGCTCCGTACCCCAAGGACCCCTCCATGACCGTCACGTACTACTACAACCCGCAGACGCGCGTGTCAACGTACGACAAGCCGGCAGAGTACTCTGCGTGGGAGGATTCGTACGACCGATGGCTCGCCGGCGTGCTGAAGCAATAATGAATAATGATATGTAGCAATCATGACGTATGGTATCGCGTGCGTCTGCGTGGCGCCTGCAGTGTCGCTCATTCGCTCTGTATTCGAAACGCTTTCTTGTGACCAGAGGGTGGTGACAGGAATTGTTTCGGGTCAGAGCTGGCTAGGCTGGCCCACCCTCAAGTCCTGACCCTCAGAAACACGGAAGGGTAGGGGCGTCACTCGTCACACACACCGTACCAGTAGGGGCGGTGTGCGTGACGACCCTAGCCTGCTGTGTCGCCGAGGGTGAGGGTGTGGCAGCAGTGCTGGTGGACGATTTTGTGTTTGCTTGCTCGCTGTGTGCATGTATGTCGAGAGGGATCGAACCGAGCACATGCTGACATTGTTGGCTGCCTGTGGCAGCCACCTTCCGTGATGACTGATGAGTGATACCGCCGATGATTTGCAATCCCCATCCCCCATTTATCCTGGTATTGGCGACCATTGATTTTGGTCGCATTTCGCTTGCGCTTGACCTGCGAGCGAGCATGCGTGTGTGCAATTCATACCAGGTTCACTACCATGCATCCTTTGTGCATGAATGGATGGGTCCTTGTTGGTCCTGATTCACCAAGCAAACGTACGTCTCACCGTAAACTGTAGTTCACTTCCTTACAGCCTCATTCGTACCTGATGTGTTCAACAGGCGGGGAAACCAGGAAAGGGAAAACGCTGCCAGCCGGTGAGGCATGCAGGCTAAGCATGCCACATGGTCGTGTCATAAGAATGAGTCGGTCGCATCAGTGTTTCTGAAGGCGTGTGTTGTGTAGGCGTGATCTGGGCGCCGTCAGGGCTGCTGCTGCTGCCTGGTTGAATAATGACATCCCGTTTTGACTTTTGCGGTTGTAAGCGTTACCACACCCCACCGTTTACCCCGTCATACGCACGTGTGAATGCGATGCACATACGGTATCTGGACCTTGCTAGGACTACATACGACGCACGGCGCCTGCGGTGGGCGCTTCTTTCACACTGGCGCCGCACACACACAAGGGCTTGATGCGTTCCGTGCAGTCATGCGGCACATCGCATGAGTAGCTTTGGCCCGCCTGTTGCATGCTGGCAATCATCCGTTATTTCATGCGTGACCCACGGACACAAGCATTCGGTGTTGTGAATCGGCCAGTCGGCCACCTTGATTTGGCTAGTATGGCATGCGACCTTGCATCCTGGGGCAAAGGTGTGGTATGCACCGTTCAGTGTTTACGCTCACTGACTGCCGCTGTCACGTATGCAGGCCTCCGGCCCTCACGTTTTTGGCCCCAACGATTCCCTTTTGCGGAGCATCCTGGATGCATCCATGCATGTCCTGTGTATGTGCAGTGCTGCCGTGCATGCGTGTGCATGCCGCTGGTGGTGATCAATGTCGTCATGGAACCCCGGCTGGCAATTCACGTTGTGATATGTTGCAGGGATCAGGCGGTGTTCGGCCGAAAGGCCCACGCGCCTTCCAGATGGGAGCAGCAGCAAATTTGACAGTACGAAAGCCAGCCCTCCCCAAGGAAGATCATAGGCGCAGTTTGCCTGTTGTCAGTTTGCCTGGATGGCATTTGCTGATGCTGTGCGCTATGTGTGCCACTTTTGACTTATTGCTTCGGTGGAGGGGCGTGGATGGACTGATGACAGTGCAACCTGGCTCCCTGTTTGATGCAATGCGCCTGCGCGACGGCAGCGCGTGCATGGACCAGGCCACGGTGCAGACTTCTCCACCAGCAAGATGCAGCTGAACAAGTTCAAGTCAATCCAGCCCTTGCAAAACTCTGCATGCCAGGTCCAGTTTAGTGCCCATGTGCGCAACACGTCAGCCAAAAGCAGGCAATTCACCGTGCACCAAGACTGCCCGAAACGACGCTGCTGACATGTGCACGTCCAGCCTGCCCACTTCTGCTGGTTGGTACATGGGCAGTACCGTGTGCCTTTATTTGTTCCAGGCTTGGTGTGGTTACACAACGCTTTGTCCACAATTAGCCGGGGATAGGAAAAGCTACACGCCGGTTAGCTGTGTGCGGTGAAGCCAGCAGTGTAAAACGTCTGCATTCCAGTGTACTGTGCCACCGGCACTTGTATTGCAGCGGCCATGAGTACGTGTGGCCCGCTGGCACAGCTAGCACAGCTCCATCGCAGCAAACGCGAAGCTGCAGGCAGAGACACGGTAATCCTAGAGACAAGTCTTTATGCTCAACCTGCTCAGACTGCTGGGACTATCGGTGGAGGCCTGCGTTTGACCCAAATGCTTTGACCAAAAGGAGATTGTACTGCTGTACTACAATTCGACGGGTCTAAGGCACCAGGTTTTGGCAGCCACAAAACCAGTGCTGGGCACCTACTCCCGTCCCGAACGGTCAGAACCCGTATCGAAAAGTTTTCTACCACACCGCTTCCACTCACGAATCCCAGACTTTCGTCCAACGCGCGCGTCTTGGCACAGACAGCCTGCGTTCGGTGCAGTCCCTTCGAGTCAAGCTCCCGCGACGTCCGCAGCTTGCTTCCTGTGTCACACCGCTTTAAGGTGAGAAGCGCCCCCGCGTTTTTGCTGCACGAGCTGCGAGAACGCTGCCTGTGGGCCCCGCAATATCGGTTCAGCAAGCAGTGAAGTGAGGCCATGGCAGCGAATGAGTCGACCTCAGGCTAGCGCCTTTCCCTTGCTGCACACTACCGAACGGACGTACATGCACAGCTTGAGCCAACCTGTGTGCCTTGTGCTGAGGAGTGTTTGTGAGACTGTCCTGAACTTGACCTTATTAGCCCAACCAGTGCCCCCAAGCAAGCACAACCAAGCTTGCCAGCAGCTTGACAGTCACTTGCGGCTGGTGGGCTGGAGCAGAATATCAAGCTGCTTGAAGTCTGAGCCGGCTGTCCTGCTATCTTTGTTTGTGTGCGAGCAGGTGGGCCCCATCCAGACAGCCTAAGCGAGTTTGCTTCAAGGCTGTGCGACACTGCACAGCTTCTACAACCATGCTACCACAGTCTCCCACAGCCTCCAGCCTTCCCCAGCAACCGGCGATGGCGTACTCCGGCGCTGCAGCACCTCACAATGGCGGAGCCGGCAGGTTGGTGCCTTGCCTTGTTGTGGCCCCAGAAACCAAAACTGCAAGCACCACGATGCCTCAGGCTCAAAACTGTCCGCCACTGCAAATTCACACTTGATATCGGACAAATGCCTTAGTCCGTGGCATTGGCTTCAAGTGTTATGGCTCCGCTGCTCATCAAAGCCCAAGCTCAGCATCAGTTTGGGACAAGGATTAATGACTTGCTCGTTGTGACGGAACTGTGCACGCAAGTTAACGGGCTTGCACATATTCCAACTCTGCTGCGCCGCTCGCAGGTTGTACGGCCTGGCTGCGACGTCGTCCCAGTTCACCGAGATGGCCTGGCCAGGCCGCCAGCAGCAGTACAGCTACCAAGGCTTGAACCACCAAGGCTACCAGGTGCAGGCGCAGCATGCCCATGCACAGTTCTCCTCAGACTGCCAGCAGCCTTGGGGCCATCACCAGGGTGAAGTCACACTGCAGCGCCAACGCAACAATGCGTTCCCTGCTGCTGCGGCTGAGCAACGCTCGCAGCTGCCTGCGCCAAAGCGTGTTGCCATGGAGCCTAGCCCTAGGCCCGTGCAGCAGCTGCCGGCATATGATGCGAGGCACCAGGCTGCACAACAGCACCAGCAGCAGTCCTTCCACGCTGCGGCTCCCGAGCCTATGCCAGCCGCTACCCGCCCCCTCCTCACCCACCGCCAGCAGCAGCAGTACTACGCTGCTGACGGACTAGTACCAGGAGCTTCACGCCAGGCTGACACCATGAGCACACACGTCCACCAGTCGATCGACCAGGCATACAGCTGTGCTCCGCCCCGGCAGCAGCAGCAGCAGCAGTACGCCCAGCAGGGCTCCGGCCCCAGCATGCGGGCATCTCCCAGCCACCTGAGTGGCGCTGCTGGAGCACACCCCTACTACCCCCACCAGCACGCGCTCATGAGCGGCAGCTGTGGCGGCGGCCTCACCAACAGCGGGGAGCCCACCGCCCCTGGCAGCGCGTACGGGGTGGGCAAGGCACCCACGCCTGCCAGTGTGCAGGGCCCGCTGCGTGCTGGCAGTGCTGGCACCAACGGCTTGCAGGACAAGAGCGCTGTGGATGCCCAGCTGGCACAGTATAAGCAGACAGACCCGCACATGTTTGAATGGATGCGCAGCGATGCCGTGGAGCTCACTGGCTGCAGGGAGGGTGCACATGCGTCCGGGCACCCTCAGTATGGCACTCAGCAGCCGTACACCGAGCAGCGCCCGGAACAGCTGCTGCCTGCTGCGCCACCCACGCAGGCCAGAGGCCTGAATCCCACCCCCACTGCCCCGCTGATCATGCAGCAGCACGGCGCGGTCATGCACCCCCACCATCAGCTGCTGCAGCACGGCGCACCGTCCGCAGCCCTGCCGTCCGCCAGCTTGCTGGGCAAGCGGGCGCGTGAGGAGACTGCAGGAACCGCCATGCCTGCCGCAGGCGCCCCATGCGGCCTGTCGCTGGCCAGACTGATCCAGCCCCAGCACCCGCAGCAAAGCCAAGTGGTCAGGCGCAATAAGCACTATCGAGTGCCGCCACCGGCGCCGCCAAGCGGCAGCAGCTTCGCCCAGGGCCCCCAGGTGCCACTGTGCCCGCACCAACCTCCTTATGAGCAAGCTCCGCTACTGATGCCCCAGGTGCACCAGCTGGCACATGCCGCGCATCATCTGCCGCATGTGCAGCAGTTTGACTATGCAACCCAGCTGTTGCCACACGTGCAGCAGCTGGAATTCCGCTCCCAGCAGATACCGCAAACGCAGAAAGTGCAACACGCGCAGCGTCTGATGCAGGGCCTCCAGCAGGGGCCACAGGCGCAGCAGCTGGCAGAGCTTCTGCACAAGCTGGAGGATGCGCTGCAGCGCATGGTGCAAGGCGCCGAGCAGCTGCCACAGCCGCAGCATCTGGCAAACACGCAGCAGCTGCTGCCCCTGCACAGCAGCGCAGCGCATGCCGGTGGGCCTTTCATGGCGGCAGAAGCGCCAGCGGCCCCAGAGCCCCCTGCAATGCACGCACACGCTGCGCAGGCAAGCGAAACGGGCCACGCAGTGTGCCTGGACTGGGCCGACACATGCTTTGCATAAGGATGCGTGAGGTGCTCATTGGGGCCAGTGGCAGGTGTCAGGTTCAGTGCGAGCCTTATGAAAGAAAGGAGAATCAGGGCATAGCCAGCTCTCCCCACCAGCAGAGCCCGGAACCACGCAGCAGGTGGCTGCATGTGGGCCCACAAGCAGCAGCTTCTGGCGCGTAACTTACTTGTGTGGTGCAGACGTGCGTGCTATGCCGGGGGGCAGCCACATGTTTGCTTGATAGCATCTGGCTGGCTGGAGGCAGACGTACACGTGCATGAGTGTGCTGGCATGTGCGTGGGGCGATACGACCGCGCTGCTGATGGCACTCACATTTTCCCGCCTGCTCATTCGGATCCATCATCAAGTTTGCTTTCCTGGCCATTTGCTCTATTGGGCTGAGTTTCTCGTTTGCCGCCTTACTTGTTTGTCATGCGTCTCGGGGCTTCTTTTGCCTGCCACCAACCACATGAACAGAGGTGCAGACAAGTGGGTGCACAGGCACCAACCATCAGTGGCCGTGGATGCCCCCCCGCACGGCAGCTACCAGGTGCACCATTGAACAACGATTGCATTGATATGTGCTTCACATGCCTGTATTGCATTGATCCATTCAATCGCCCCCGATTGAGAGTCGATTGATTTTGTTCGTTCCCGTGTTGTGATGGGCAGCAGGGTGCAATTGAGCGCCCGTACCGATCGTTTTCCTTGCCCTCTGAGCCCGATTGAGCCTCGACCCTGCGCTTGCTGGCACCTTCGGTGGGGTCGGCAAACACCCGCCGCCGATCTGCTTTCCCGCCGCTTCATCCCGTTGTGCTTGCTGATGCGCCACCCTCCCTGGCATGCCTGCTTTTGGAGTTTGCATTGCCTCAACCCTCCCTGCCCGCAGCACCTGCTGCAGCCTGGCACCATCTCAATCAACGCTGCCTCGCTCTTGTCCTGATTGTGTTGTAACGGCTATATTAGCACGTGGCAGCTATTGCGCACCGCCTGCATGGCAGCAACAACCGCACGCTGCTACGGTAGGCCGCATTGCACGCGTTACGGCAGGCAACGCTTCTGCTTTTCTCAGAGATGCTGACCTATGAGTCAGCGTTTGCGCTTTGCTCCTGTTGTGTGGGGTCTCCGTTCACCATGTACTGCATGGCCAGCAGGGTGTTGATGTCGGGCTCATAACTGCGCCAGTGGGCGACATGGCATCTAGCTGCATGCATGCCTGCGCTCCCTGACTGTGCGTACCCGCGCACGTACGCCCTGCGTGCATTGAGAATCGTGATCCTCCTTTTCGTGTTGCTGACATGCCGCCTGCCGCTTCTCTACCGTGCTGGTTATGTATGCCATAATCTACCCTTCATCCCCGCATGTGTCAGTTCTGGTATGTGCCACCAGCCGCACATTACCTTTTTCCAACATGCCCATGCGCTATAGCTAGCAAGGTAGCCGCTCGTGCGCCAATCATAAGTTGTTGTTCCCACCGCATACGTGTGCAATGTGTGGTGATACACAGCTGCAGCTACCTACGTGGGCTAATAAGGGCGACTGTGCGAGTGTGCATGCTGCTATGACGCTGCACTCTTTTATGTGCACTCCCGCACTACTGCTGACGTATGTTCACCGGCTGACGGGCTGACCACACGAAAGAGCGCACACGCTTGATTGTGCTTTGGCCTGACCTTGCGCACTTTTGCGTGTTTGCTCATGTGCCTCATCCCGGCAGGCACGCCGCATGCTCCACCTCAGACTGCATCCACAGACTGGCCTGATTACGCCGGTGCCCGCCATGCCTGCGAACTCAACCCCTCTACCCGCCCTCCCCCCCTTCCCCCCGGGGTCAACACACATACACCCAAGCGCATTGTTCACACCCATGCAACACGCAATCCTGCGTTGTTGTCCGAGGACCAACCCTGTCACCTGCCCGAACACGGTGGTGGTATTTCTGTTCCACCCGCCAACCCCACGCCCTCCCTTTTCAGATTAATGCACTCCCTGTAGTAGTGGATCCGGATATGACATCCATCGCGGTGCAGCGCTCGTAGTCTTGACACGCTTGTCAACCGCTGGCAGCACGTATATGCTACCTGAGTTGTCATCTGTGGATAGACGTGCGTCCGAGCGCTCAGCACTGCATTCATAACGCCGCATGAGTTCTTGGCTGTAGAGTCTGCATAACATGAACTGTGGCATACGTAGACGTTGCATGAACTGGTGCTCCTCAGGCATGTAAACTGGCCAATAAAATGAATCATGCGCCTGTTGATGATGTGTTGCGACTTTAACGGTAACCAGCAGCAGCAGCAGTGGCAGCAGGGAAAGGATGCTGAGCAGGGTGGGGTCATGCACAGGTTGCATCGTGCACGCGCTTGTGCATGCGTGTAGGGCATCATGTCTGTTGACCGCCACTCCCGTGGGCAACCATCATGAAGCGGAAGCGGCAACCGCAGCACACGCCTGCAGCAGCCACTCATGCGTGCACACCCAGCGGCCACAACAGCATGCACAGTTATCAGTTATGATGTTATGTCAGTTCAGGAGCGCATGGGCCAAACGGGCCACCTTCGGAGGGAAGAGGGAGGAGGTACCATTTAGGATGGCTTACATACAGGTGCTACAGGTGCTTCGGGGGTTCTGCGTTCCACTCCAGGTGAAGGCGCAAACCAACAACCAGCGATGCTGCGTCGGTTGCATGGTAATGCAGCAGGCTGCACAGGCTACCTGCCTGATGTGTGTATTCCCAGGAGGTCCTTGCGAACTTCTCCTGTGGTTCTCAGGTTAAAACAGATTGGCGGCTGATTGTCTTGGCGTTGCTGCAGATTTCCATAATGTGAAGCGTGCGGGATGCTCTAGCTGCTCTGGCTTATCGAGCCTGTGCTATGTCTTTTGGCCAAGGGTAGCAGGGAAGCTTGGGGGACAGGCAGGTAGAATGTCTGGGCACAGTGCGCGTCGTTTGGCGTTAATGGCACAGCTTGGACGGAGCTCAATGTCCTCAGCCTGGCCCCTGCAGCTGAGGCATGTGGCAGTGGGACGGCGGTGTAGACGCTATCACAGCCGCTGGCAGCCAGGTCACTGTCCTCGACCCTGACGTGCATGTGCGGCAACTGGCAGGCAGGCAGAGTGGGATCAGCAGGCAGCAGGAGTATGCCACCTTGTGCATTTACAAGTGACCTGGTTGCCGGTGATGCTGACAACATTGCCACCGAGTGGCTTCTTGCCATTGGCTCACCCCATACAGTTCCATACCTTGACATCAGCGGTGCTAGCGGTGCTGCAGTAATTGCCGCTGTTCATGCACACCCTGATGCTGCTGCTGGCAAGAGCCCTGTGTGGTCTGCAAGGCGCTGGTCGACCTCCCGCAGGCTACGCATTTGCATGGGGGCAGATATCGTGCGCGGTATCCTCAGCTTGAGGATGTTCTCTGCTGCTGTGGTGATCCCAGCTGATCTGCCATGCTGGGCCCTGGCTTAACTAGCAGGGTGATTGAGGTGCAGGTCACATGCAAGGCAGGATACGCAGTACAAGCACAGCGGTATTGAGCTGCCCAGCTTTTACCAGCAGGAGCAGACACTATTCATGGAGTGGCAGGCAGCCGCACGCAGGGACTGAAGAAGCCTTGGCAGCGATTGCGCATTAGCGTGGCAGTCAACACACACGATACCCTACTCGCACACATAATCGCGTGCACTTGCAACATGTGCACGCCCTTGCCCTGCTGAAAACCTCGTAGCTCTCATCTTCCTTGCTACCACTGCTATGCCTGCTGGACACCGCGGCTGATGGGCAAGGTGTCGCTGCTCAAGAGTGTATATCCTTGCAGCAGGATTTGGGGCAGGACATCCGCTCCGCATCACCCTCAGTGGTGCAATGCTGGTGCCTGAGGGAGTGACGCCCGGGCTCCGCACTGCTACCACTGACCCATATGCTGGCTGGTCACCACTCACTGAGCGCACCCAGCGTGAGCATGTATGCTGCCAGGAGGTGCCAGCTGCTGCCGCTGCGTAGCACAGATAATGAGACAAGCCTGTACCAAAATGGGTTCAGGAGTGCAACCACCTGCCTGGTGTGCCCCTGGTGTATGGGGCTGACGGAGGATTTCACGGAGTGACCTGGGTGTGCATTACAGTACTGACATTGTCAGGCATGACTCAAGTGTGAGGCGCTGCTGTGCGGGCCTCGCAGCACATCCTAAGTTCCTAATGTGCCGCCTGGTGTAAATCCCTCATGAGTCACAAGTAGACATAGACAAGAGGCGCACAAGTTATTGACCAGGTTTACATGATATCTCGAATACCACTGCAATGCCTCGTCTACGTATGTCACAGTTCATGTTGCACAGACTCTGCAGCCAGCATGCTGCATGAATGCAGTGCCGAGTTAAGCCAAAGAAGACAACTCAGATGGCAAAGAACACATCGCTGCCAGCAGTTGACATGCGTGTCAAGACTGCAATGACTGCGATGCAATGGATCTCGTATCTGGATCCACTACTGGGAGCACAGTGATCAGAAAAAGGGGGGGGGGAGGGCGGAAAGAAATGCCAAACCTGTGCTAGGGCACATGGCAGGGCTGGCTCGCGGACAACAAAGCAGGATAACGTGCACACGAGACCTGCATGGGAGCAGGTCGAGGGTGGTGGTGGGTGGTGCATGTGTGTGAACGATGCGCTTGGGTGTGTGTTGACCCCGGGGAGGGCGGGTAGAGGGATTGAGTTCGCAGGCATGGCGGGCACCGGCCTAATGAGGACAGTCTGTGGGTGCAGCCTGAGGTGGAGCGTGCGGTCTGACTGCTGGGGCGAGGCGCATGATGCCATGAGCAACACACAAAGGTGCGCAAGGCCAGGCCTGCGCACAGCTGAGCAGTGTGCGCTCTTGTATGTGGTCAGCCCGCCAGCCATTGAACACATGTCAGCAACACGTACACATGAAAGAGTGCAGCGTCATAGCAGCAGGCACACTCACACAGTCGTCATTATTAGCTCAACGAGGGAGCTGCAGCTGCGTACCACCACATATTGCACACGTATGTATGCGGTGGGAACAAAACTTTAAAGCGTGATTGACGCACGAGCGGCTAGCATGTTAGCTATGGCGCATGTTGCAAAACACCATGTACGGCTGGTGGCACATACCAGAACCGACACATGCCGCAATGGAAGGTAGCTGTGGTTGCACGAATCCAGCATGGTAGAAGCGCGTCAGAGGCTGTGCATGTGAGCAACACGGCAGGCAGGATCGCGATAGATCCTTAATAAACGCATGCAGGGTTGGTGTACCGTAAGTGCGCGGGCACGCATGGTCAGGGCGAGCAGGCATGCAGCTAGATGCCGCATTGCCCACTGGCGCATTTATGAGCCCGACCTGCCTACACCCTGCTGGCCATGCACTACATGGCGGACGGAGACCTCACACAACGGGAGCAGAGCGCAATCGTAGATCAGCGTCAGGAAAAAAGCAGAAGGATTACCCAGCGCAGCGCGTGCAATCCTGCCTCGCGTAGCAACATGCGGTTGCTGCTGCCATGCAGGGGGTGCACAATAGCTGTTACGTGCTAACGTAGCCGGTACAACACGTACAGGAGATGAGAGCGGCAGGTGCACAGCAGCTGCTATGTGCTACTACGTAAGGCCGATCCGACAGGTACAGGCAAAGAACGCGGCAACGTTAATTGAGGTGGTTTGTGCTCAGGCGTGACTGCCAGGCTGTAGCGGGTGCTGCGGGCAGGGAGGATTCAGGCAATGGGACGAAGGAACTCTAAATGCATGCATGCCAGGGAGGGTGGCGCATCAGCAGCGCAACGGGCACGAAGTGCCGAGACAGCAGACTGGCAGCGGGAGTTTGCCATGCCAACCCAAGATGCCAGCAATCGCAGGTCGAGGCTCAATGGGGCTCAAAGGGCAAGGAAAACGATCGACACGGGCGCTCAATTGCACCCTGCTGCCGCATCACAACACGAAAACGAACAAAATCAATCGACTCTCAATCAAGGGCGATTGAATGGATCAATGCAATAAAGGTATGTGCAGCTCATATCAACGCAAATGTTGTCCAATGGTGCACCTGGTAGCTGCCGTGCGGGCATCACTGCCACTGATGGTTGGTGCCTGTGTTCATCTACTTGTTTGCAATCTCATGTGGTTAGTTGACCCGCCTTTGTGTGGTTAGTGGCACACAAAAGGACCCCCATGATGTGTGACAGGCGGTACGAGGAACTCAGCCCAATAGAGCAAATGGCCAGGAGAGCAAACTCGATCATGGATCCGAATGAGCCGGCAGGATAATCTGACTGCCAATCAGCAGCGCGTTCGTATCGCCCCACGCATATGCAAGCACACTCAAGCACGTGTACGTGTGCCTCCAGCCAGCCAGGTCCTACCAAGCAGACACGTGGCTGCCCCTGGCATAGCGTTGCACATCACAACACCAGTAAATTACGTGCCAGATGTCGCTGCTTGTGGGCCCATATGCAGCCACCTGCTGCGTGGTTCCGGGCTCTGCTGGTGGGGAGAGCTGGCTATGCCCTGATGCTTCTCCCTGTTCCTCTCCTCAGGCTCGCACCAGACCTGACACCTGCCACTGGCACTAATTAGCACCTCAAGCGCATTCCTTACACGAAGCACGTGTCGGCCCAGTCCAGGGGCGGTGCAAAGCCCGTTGCACCCGCCTGCGCAGTGTGTGTGTTTGGCGCGGGCGGCGCTGGCACTGCTGCTGCCATGAGAGGCCCATCGGCATGCGATGCGCTGCTGTGCAGGGGCAGCAGCTGCTGCATGTTTGCCAGCTGCTGCAGCTGTGGCAGCTGTTCGGCGCCTTGCACCAAGCGCTGCAGCGCATGTTTCAGCTGCCGGAGAAGCTGTGCCAGCTGCTGCGCCTGTGGCCCCTGCTGGAGGCCGTGCATCAGACGCTGCACCTGTTGCACTTTCTGCGCCTGCGGCATCTGCCGGGGGACAGGTCCAAAGTGCTGCACCTGGGGCTGCACCTGGGGTTGGACTTCCAGCTGCTGCACGTGCAGCATCTGCTGGAGGGCATGTCCCAGTTGCACCTGGTGCATCTGCGGGGGGGCGTGTGGCACCTGAGGGCCCTGGGCAAAGCTGCTGCCGCTTGGCTGCGCCGGTGGCTGCGCCTGCTGCACCATAGCTGGGTTCTGCTGCTGGTGCTGCTGCTGGTGTCGCTGCCGTTTCTGGGGTGGCACCTGCTGCTGCTGGACCTGCATCGGGCCCTGCTGCTGTGCAGCGGAGCCATCAACCTGCCGGTTTGCAGGCTGAATCAGCCTGGCTAGCGACAAGCCGCATGGGGCGGCTGGGGCAGGCATGGCAGTGCCTGCAGCCTCCTCACGCGCCCGCTTGCCCAGCAAGCTGGCGGACGGCAGGGCTGCGGACGGTGCCGTGTGCTGCAGCAGCTGGTGGTGGGAGTGCACGACCGTGCCATGCTGCTGCAACATCAGCGGGGCAGCCGGGGTCGGATGCAGGCCTCTGGCCTGAGTAGGCGGGGCAGCGGGCAGCAGCTGTCCCAGGCGCTGGTGGTTGTGCTGCTGCTGCATGTTGTCCTGGGGGTGTCCGGACGCATGGGCATCCTCCCTGCAGCCAGTGAACTCCACGGCCTTGTTCCATACCATTTTGAACATTTGAGGGTCGTTTTGCTGGTATGCCGCCAGCTGGGCATCCAGAGCGCTCTTGTCCTGACCGCCGTTGGCGCCAGCACTGCCCGCACGCAGCGGGCCCTGCACACTGGCAGGTGTGGGTGCCTTGCCCACCCCGTAGGCGCTGCCAGGGGCGGTGGGCACCCCGCTGTTGGTGAGGCCACCGCCACAGCTGCCGCTCATGAGCGCGTGCTGGTGGGGGTAGTAGGGGTGTGCTCCAGCAGCGCCACTCAGGTGGCTTGGCGACGCCCGCATGCTGGGGCCGGAGCCCTGCTGGGCATAGTGCTGCTGCTGCTGCTGCATGGTTGTCGGCCGGCTGTATGCTGGGCTCGTTTGCATCTGTGCGCGCGTGGTGCCGGCCTGGCAGGAAGCTCCTGGCATTGTTGCTCCTTCAGCAGCCATGTACTGCTGCTGAGGGTGGGTGAGGACGGGGTGGCTGGCGGTTGGCAAAGGTGCGTGAGCAGCAGCACGGAAGGACTGCTGCTGCTGAGCCACCTGGTGCCTCATGTCATATGCCGGCAGCTGCTGCCTGCGCCTGGCCATGGCAACGGGCTTTGTGGCAGGCAGCTGCGAGCTCTGCTGAGCAGCATGGCTGCGGTGCTGCTGCCCTGCGATGGCACCCTGCTGGTGGCCCCAAGGTTGCTGGCAGGAGGGGAATTGCGCGTGAACATGCTGCGCCTGCACAGGGTAGGCTTGGTGGGGCAAGCCTTCGTAGCCGTACTGCTGCTGGTACTGCTGGGTTGGCATTTCGGTGAACTGGGACGACGTCGCCGCCAGGCCGTACGACCTGTGAGCAGGTGCAGCAGAGGTGGAATATGTGCAAGCCTGTTGGTTGCACAGTCCTGTCTCATTTCAGCAATTCGTCTCTTCGTGTCCGAATCTGATGCTGGGCTGGGGAGCGGAGCCCTAACACTTGAAGCCAACGCAATTGACTTGGCTTTGTCCGATGACAAAGTGTGAAGATGACAGACAGTCTTGAGCCTGAGGCATGGTGGCGCTTGCAGTTTTGGTTTCAGAGGCCACAGCAGGCAAGGCAAGGCACCAACCTGCCGGCTCCGCCAGTGTGAGGCGCTGCTGCGCCGGAGTACGCCATCGCCGGGTGCTTGGGAAGGCTGGTGGCGGCAGTAGGCAGCATGGTTGTAGAAGCCGTGGAACGCGCACTGCCAAGCAACCTTGCTCAGGCTGTCTGAATGGGGCCCTTCAGTTGACTGGCCGCTTGTTCACCACCTGCTCGCACACAAACAAATACATCAGGACTGCAGGCTCAAACTTCAAGCACCTTGAAATACTGTTCAAGCCCACCAAGCACCAAGTGACTGTCAAGCTGCACGGCTGCTGGCAAGTGACGGGTTGGGCAGCTTTGGTTGGGCTTGGAAGCTTGGGCATTGGGGTCAACAGCCTCACAAACACCCCTCAGCCAAAGGCAAACAACGTGACTCAACGTGCATGCATGTACGTCCGTCGGTAGTGTGAAGCGATGGAACAGGCGTAGCCTGAGGTCTGGCCGAACCACAACTGATTCATTCGCTGCCAAGGGCTCACTGCACGCTGAACCGCAATTGCGGGGCCCACAGACAGCGTTCTCGCAGCTCGTGCAGCAAAAATGCGGGGGCGGCTTCTCACCTTAAAGCGGTGTGACACAGGAAGCAAGCTGCGGACGTCGCGGGAGCTTGACTCGAAGGGACGGCACTTAACGCGAGGCTCTGGCCTGTGCCAAGACGCGCGTCGGACGAAAGTTGGGCTCACGAGTAAAACTAGTAAAACAGGTGTGGCAGGAAACTTTTCGATACGGGTTCTGACCGTTCGGGACTGGAGTAGGTGCCCAGCACTGGTTTTGTGGCTGCCAAAAACCTGGTGCCTTAGAGCCTTCGAATTGTAGTACAGCAGTACAATCTCCTTTTGGTCAAAGCATTTGGGTCAAACGCAGGCCTCCACCGACAACTCCAGCAGTCTGAGCAGGTTTGGCATAAAGACTTGTCACTGTGGTTACCATGTCTCTACCTGCAGCTTCGCGCTTGCACTGGCCGGCACATTGCCAGCACGCGAATGAGGACGGCTGATGCACGCTGGCCAATCAAGCAGGCTAAATGCGCTTCATGGCAGGCTGCTGCAATGCCTTTGGCTGTGGCACAGTGCTCGGGAACTGCTCAACCGCCCGCAGCACTGCACATAGCCAACCGTATGGTATGTATATGGAGGCAAGCGGCATGTACAGGGCATGTAGGCAGCGTGTATGGTAGGCCTTTCCGTCCGTCCCATGCTCATGGACTTGTGTGGACAAAGCATCACAAGGGAACCTTGCATGTAGTGAGAACACACACCAAGCTTGCACATCTGCGTCGCTGTGCGCAACGTCAAAAAGAAACGGTACACGGACAGAATTGCCTCCCGCATGAGGCACTGTACTGGGCCTGAACTGAACGCGGCAGACCTGATTTGGCCTGGACTCGTTGTGGTGCACACCCAAGTCCATTTTTGTGCAGTGTTGGTGTGACAGTTTCATCCCTCGCATGCTGGCCACCCCCCTCATAGTGCATGTGCGTTACAGATAGCAGGCAGCCAGGCCGAGTTGCATACCTTGCTTCAGAGTGAACACACGATCCTCCAACACTGTGGCCAGTGGCACATGCAGCGCTGCCAGCAACGCAAAGTTCTGCAGCAAGCTGCCAACAGGTGCAGACAGGCAAAGGGGACACACTTCCTGATCACAAGCATGTACCGATGCACCACGCACAACAGTGACAGCCGAGGTTGCATGGCGGTATCACCACACTCCAGACACTTGCCACACACACGCACATGCGCATGCCTGCTCTGTGCCCACCACATGCGCGGATGCGCGGCAAAAGGTATGTGTTGGAGTAAACAAGGACGAAACGTGCGGGCCTGCATGCGTGACAGCGGCAGTCAGTCAGCGTAAACACTGCACACTACGCTTTCACCCTGAATGAACTTGACTTTGCGAAACGATGGTGACAGATTGAGCACAGTGCAATCAACATGATATGCATGCTGGCGTCCGTGGCCGCATATGAAATAACGAATGGTTGCCAGCATGCAACAGGCAGGCCAAAGCCATCCAAGCCAGGTCCCGCAGGACGGCAGCCTTGCATGTGTGGTTGTGGGTGCCAGTCCGAGAGAAGCTTGAAGCTTGCGAACAAGCGCACACAGGTGCCCCAGCCAGTGCCAAACGCGTTGGTAAGCTTATGGCGGGAAAAATAATGCAGTCCGATAGCGCCGCAACCATAGAGCCAAGCACGTCAGTCAGACTGGTTGCAGCAGCAGCATGCAGCAACAGTGTCCAGATCATGCCTACACAACACGTGCCTGCCTGCATTACTGAAACTAAGGTAATGTGCGTAATTTCTTCCGCATTGCCATAGCGCTGTGGTACGCGCAGCAACCAAGCACGAAATGGATTGGGACGATTAGACGTGTTATTGGCGGCTTCGGACGGCCTATCAACATATGACAGGCCGAGGATACAGATTCTTCACGTACAAAGGCAGGGTGATCGCAGCGCACATGCAAGACTCGTCACTGGGATGCAGCCAATTCACGATGCAGGTGACACAGGGTACGAAGAGCCAAGCCCCGCTCGTCGCCGCTGCCTTGCTCACGCGGCGGTGACCTGCTCTATAACTGCGATTTCCCTGTGAGCATAGCACAGCACAGCATAGCACCAGCACAGTCCAGCTTAGCATCATCGACCATGCACGCGTGCGTAAGTTTTAAGGCGACCGACCCCGATTGGATGCACATGTGGCCCACGCCCAGTGGCCGGTGTACATGTTGCCTGGCTCCCGAATCCTTAAGCCCGCGGCCGTCACGCAGTGGGAGGAGCAGGCCAGCCAGCGCAGCACTCAAATGCCGTACACCTGACCAGCCATGCACGCTACATGCATAGTAGCGAGTTGCAGCAAGGGACCAGCGCTGCCCAACGCCACGCATTGCAATCATGGGCGCTTCAATCACCAGTTCCCCAGCGCACACACGCATGGCTGTGTGCGCGTAGCATGCCGATGAAGCTACGGACGTATTCGTTTGGGGCAGCCAGCAGTCATGTACGGCACAGCCCTGGACCGCCTGGTGCAGGACGACTCACCTGCCACCCGATACCCAGCCCGAGTAGCCCCCCTTGAGCACCAACAGGTTCTTGTAACCTCCCTGCAGTCACAAGCACGCACGCCGTAGAGCAGTAGGCCGGTGTAGGCCAGCAAAAGTATCGTTGGAAGAGCAGCACCACCTCCCCCCCAGGCCTTCACCTCCGCACAGGCCCACCCCTTGCCCCTCCGCCCTCCGTGCCCCATCCTCTCAGGTCACGCCGCTCGGAGCCCCCCTTGGCATGTCAGTCGTCCTACATGCAAAAGCGCTTGGCCCCTCAGCACCTCCCTACTGCCTGCGCGATCGCATGTTTCCAGCCGGCCCTGCATGCATAAGCCATCGATGCCGTCACCGCTGCCAACGTTCACCGCCCACCACCATGTCCTGAGTTTCTGCTCCCACTCCTTCCGCCCTCCCCCCCCCCCATGCACTGGTGGTGAGCGCCGCACAGCAGCCAGCTCACCGCGGTCACCAGCTCATACGCTGCAATGAGCGAGCGCGTCTGCCTGTTGCTGGCCTTGGCGCTCTCCTCATCCAGGTCCAGCGAGCCGCCCTGGCTGCAGTAGATCAACAGCGGGGCGTCCTTGGAAGGCGCGGCTGCCTCCACCTCTGCACATGCAACGTCATGTGTGGAGGGTTGCAACCAGGACGTGGGCACAACACCCAGAACCCTCATGCAATGTATGTCTAGGGTGTCTGCGTTTGTAGCTTCAGGTGCACATGCAGCTGCCAAGCGTGAGCCATGCAGCCAGTCCCGGCCATGTCGCCAGTTGCAACACCAGCGGCTTCAGTTCCAGTCACAATGTGCCGCACTTGTAGAACCATGCATGCAGAAATGCGCGGGTTGCAAGCGTGGGCCGCACATGCACCCATGGTCCTGGGTCCAGGGACGATGACATTGACAAAGCACATGCACTGCGGTGCCAGCCTGGCCACGCCAGTAGACGCTGTCGATGCGGTTGCACCTACCCCCCTGCAACCGCGCTGCCCAGCCAACCCGTCATCGCTTTTACTCACCCTGCAGGAAGTTGGGGTTCACCTCGGTACCGTTCAGCACGCCAAACAGCGCGTAACCTACCCTGCGCATACACGCCAGCGGCAGACCCGCGCAACAGCCGCTGTCAAAAGAGTTTGCTAATGAACCCGGGCCGCCCGGCCCACCCAGCATGGTAGTGCAGACATTGGTATCCCACGCCGGCGGGCCATGCGCTTCAGGCCGAATGCGACAGACATCCATATGCATGCAGATGCCAATCCTTGTGCCATCTGGGTCATGGTGATACGCATGCCAGGCAGGGTTGCCAGGCTGTGTGGCCTGCTGCCCTACCTGCGGGCTACCTGCCAAGGCGTCCAGCCGGCGATGGGCTGGTAGAAGGGCACGTTGGAGGCGCTGGGAATGTGGCCCTGCGCCACAGCAGCACCGCACGGGGGCCAGCCAGTGAGCCCTGGCTTCGCCAGCAGCAAACCCAGCAGCACCTTCCTACTGAAAAGGCCATACCTCTGTATAGTTTGACTGTGGCCGAACGTCAACAATTGTGATCCCGCCTTTTTGCTGCGCGAACACCAGCTCTTGGGGCGATAGAAGCTTCACCTGAAGTGGCAGACAGTGGAAGTGCAGGCGTAGAGACGAACGTCGGTCAGCAGCACAACCCACGACTGCTTGTACATACAGCCACACAGGTAGCTGCTAAGTTCTGTTCCGTCAGCTGTGACTTATGTGGTTTTGCACTCCGAAGTGCCGAGGGCACAGAAGTGCAGTGCAGGCTGCATGCAAGTTTTCTCACATAGCACACATAGCACACACTTACAAGCAAGCATTCATTACACCCATTCAGTAATACAAAACGCGCAGGCCGTACACATGAATGTGGGCAACAGGGCGGTTGCAATAGGCAAAGTGGCCGCAGCACACGTGCCCTGTGCCGCATCCTTGATGCAGAGGGCCCAGTAGGTGTGTATTGTGTTACTTTCAGGCCTGCAGCTGAAGCCTGGCTGACTGCGCTTGACCCACAAAATGACACAGTGCGCCCTGACTCACTCACATTTGCTGACTTCAGCGTCTGGACAAGCTTGTACCATCCTTTAGGTGAAGTTGGGCGGCTCCCTTCAACGTTGATCCCGCTGGGTCCGTTGCCTGGGGCAGCACGAACGACAACTCGCCTGCATCCCCGCCAACCAAAGCGAGCGGCATCACGGAACAATCGTGTGTGCCACACACAGGCAAATGGCGTGGAGCAATGGCAGACATGCATTGAGGACCTATAATAAAACCTAGAATGTCAAGATCTCCATCGCTCCACTGGCAAGCGGCACTACTGCCCTGCACAAACTTACCTGGAATTGCGTCGCGGGTTTGCGCATCCTGAACGCCGCAGCGCGACTGACTGCATGGTAGCCTCTGACAGGTATAGTATGGGATAATATGCAAGGATAACGGGCGTAGGGCAGGCCAGGGCTCAGTGCAAGTGTACCCCCAAAAAGATTGCATTTATGGAAGGGCCCTGGAGTGCTGCCTGCATGGAGAGTGACAAGGCCCCCAACTCAAAAAGCAGGGCACTAACTTGTTACTCCACCTACTTTGAACAAGTTCGTCAAACACCCGCAACCATGATCAGCCTGACCAGCCGTGTCGCCCAGCGCGCCAGCGTCCGCCCGGCCCCTGCGGCCAGGAAGACCCGCGTCGTGGCCTCAGCTGCCAAGCCCGAGAAGGTGCGCCCTACATACCAATGCTTGGCCTACTCGCAAGTCTTTTGTCGACAACGGGATTTAGACTGCACTGTTAAGCGGGCCTGCTCTCTCCAGCCTCTCGGCACGATTTATCCATCAGCCACTTCTCACAGGCCAAGTCCTGCAAACTCCACACTCGCCGTCAGCGACAGTTCTGTTGGGGCACAGCGCTTCGAGTGTATTCTAGAGAGCTTCATAGGTCTGCTCGCGTGCAGTAGAGCCGGCGGAGCGCACGCTGTTCCTACTACAGTCCTGCTGTCTGCCGGGCCCCTCACCTTATCTTTTTGGGTCTCCCAAAACGCAGCAGTCGTGCAGACTCCACTTCAGGCCATATGTGCTTCAGCAATAAAGCCATCCCGAGTGGCATTGTTACACTGTGCTCAGCAGGGGCTGCAAGGCTCGGGTTGCACTTTGACCGCAGCTACAATCGCTTGCTGGTGACGAGCTTTCCGACTGAATACTGCTGTTCTGATGTTATTGTGTTGAACCTGCAGGCCTCAGTCGCTGCTGCTGCGGCTGCTGCCTCCACCCTGGCGCTGGCCCTGGCTCCTGCTGCCCAGGCCGCCCAAGAGGTGTTGATGGTTGCGGAGGTGTGTGTGTGTGCCCCGCATTTTCAGTGTATGATGAAGTCAGGGTATCAGTGAGCAGTTTTTGCTGTGTCAGCTGTGCATGCGATACAACCGTTTGCCTAACTCTGGTTTTGCCTGTCCTTGGTGGTTGCAGGGCGAGCCTGCCATCGTTCAGATTGGCTGGGCTGCCACCTGCGTGATGTTCTCCTTCTCCCTCTCACTGGTGGTGTGGGGCCGCTCAGGCCTGTAAGCAGCCAGTCTGGACATGGTATGACCCTTTGACCTCTATGCTGACGTGTTAGGTCGTGACGATGACCGAACCTCGTTGAGCGCTGAATTTTGCGGCGATGTTGTGTTCAAACTCGGATCATCTTCAGGTGTGCGCACGCACCTGTTGTATGGTGACCAGGCTGTGAAGTTTGGTGGCCTTGAAGCGCCGGCCTTTTGGTAGCAGATATACATCGTGAACCATCATATCATCTGTGACCATGGTGACCCTCACGATACTCAAAAACAAAATGTTTTCTCACCCTCTATGGTGGGTTCTCTGTGCACCTGCGCAACGGTTGCACACAGAGAATTGGCCACAGCACGAGGCTGTGCTCCTGCCAGTGCATCGTCTTTTTAAACCGCGACGCACGCACTGTGGGGAGTTCAGGTGCAACCTCGCATGCAGCAGTCATTCTTGCGCCATTGTTTACCTAGCAGCTCTGGCTGCCTGTTGCGGGTGTAAACACATGACGCACAAATTTTGCACACTGATTGTTGATTGTGGCGTCTTTGGAATCTGAGATGCGGGGCTCAACTGCAGCTGCTTTTTGCCAGAGTGCGAGCCAAGCTGATCAGGAAGAACATGGTGACAGGTGGGTCGCACGCATATGAATGGAAAGGGACGTGTTCCATGCGCTTATGATGTTGTCACACGGCAGTACGCATGTGACAGTACAGCCGGGAAGCATGGGGCGCGTGCGGAGTTCCCACTAGTTGGTTGCAAACTGTCGCACAGGTGCATGGGGCGTGTCATACAGTTCCATACTCCTGCGTGAACTTGTCAAACTCTTTCAGTGTTTCGGGGCTGATAGAGGGCTTGATGACCTGGATTGCGGCCGCAAAGTCGTTGATGCTCAGCGCGCGTATTTGGCTGATGGCCACGCTGGCGATGCGCGTGCCCAGCTCACGTACGGGCCCCATGGCTGCCTCCTTGCACAGCGCAGTGAGGTCTGATGCGCTGTAGCCATGCGTCACCTTCGCGACCTTTGCAAGCTCTTGAGACGATAGCCTGCAGTGCAGCGGGTGCGTTGTGCAGGGGTAACGGGGGCATGAACAACAGAGCTTGCGGTAGCCCTACGAAGGAAGCTGGACACCATTCCAAAACCAAGGCCGCATGCGAGCAGCACTTCGTGCACTATGCAAGGGGACGTAATGCAGTAGCATGTGCATCATGTGCACTCTGGCTGACGGAGCACATGATTTGCGTGTCCTAAATGTGTCAAAATGCACAACACGGCAGCTTGCTCGGCGCTGCACGCGCCCACACACCAACTGCACACACACTTGGCAAAAAAATGCTTTGGAGTTGAGTGCTGCAGCCCCATACCAGCATAACACCACCATGGCGCCCCTAACGCGCGCTTTGGTGAGCTGTGGTGGTGTCGTGAGCATAGGCGCGGCCATGCGCAGCACAGGATACAATACTGTCATGCTGCCAGTGGTCAACTCCTCCTCCCTGGCGAAGGATGCGCTGATACACAACACCACCAGGGCAATAGCCGCTACTAGGGCAGGGTATTGGGCAGGGTACCAGGGTCTAGCAGGTATACGGAGTCTACAGGCAGAATACAGAGCCTGCCACTCACTGGTGCGGTTGCCCCACAAGCAGGTGCTTAAGCACGGCCTGACGGCCCTGCTCGTCGGGCAGCGGGATGTAGATGCGCTTGACGAGGCGCCGCCGTACAGCATCGTCCAGCTCGTACGGCCGGTTGGTGGCGCCCACCACCACCACACGCTCGGCGCCGCCTGCAGATGAGAAGCAAATGGGTTGCATCGAACGTTGAAGCTGTTCGGCACGCACACAGCAGGCTGTGCAAGCACGTTTTTGGGCGCGCTACAAGCAACATGGGGTCTCTCCGCTCAGCACAAAATGTGCATGAGCAGGCGATCATGCACCGTTGCTGCACAAGAGTGAGCCAGCCAACAGTACCGCAGGTGTGCGCATGCATTCCGCCATGCATCCGCACACAGCTTCACAGTCATAATGCTGTGCGCACAGAGACCAATGATCAGCCTGAGCCCAACAGGAGGCTTCACCAACGCATTGGGTGATGTGGGTCGCCGCTTACCGGCGACGCCGTCGAACTGCACCAGGAACTCTGTGAGCAGCCGCCGCGCGGCGTCGTTCTCCCCGTTCCTTCCGCGTGCGGACAGTATGGAGTCCACCTCGTCTATGAAGATGATGGCGGGCTGGCGCTCCGCAGCCACCTGGCAGACAGGATGTACACAGGATGTACGGTACCGCATGTGAAGGGCAGTAATTGGAGGTCCAGCGTTGGCATTCTGTCAAGGCGCTGGGGTGGCAACAGGTAGGGCAAGCAAACATGGGTGTGCAGTGCCATCGCATGCTAGCCAGCGTCGCTAGACGGGGGTGATTGCATTAGAGGGTTCAAGACGGGACATGCCAGGCAAGCCGGCCTCGTGTGTGGTCAGAGTGGCTGTATGCCAGCCCCATGGTATGGTAAGGCCTCCTGCACACTTGCGGCTAGGGTTTGCGGCACTCAACGCTTGCCTGGACGGTACACCCGGCCATGGCGGCGCTACACAAGCAGTACTGGAGGCAACGCGGTGGTGGGCAGCAGTGTCCTGAGTGCGGACACGACGCTCTCATAAGTCGTGACTCACCTCAAACAGTGCTCGTACTAGCTTCTCGCCCTCTCCCACCCATTTGCTAGTGAGTGACGAGGCGGAGATGTTGAAGAACGTAGCCTGCATGAGGTACCGGTTGGAGTGCACGCTGTTGTGGCAATGTTGTGAGCACGGCTTACGTAACCAGGATCGCCGATTGCAGCGTGTGCACGAGATGCAACAAGGATGGAATCCACGGGACGACAAGCCCAGCCCACGTTGTTGCATTCCTGAACGAGCGCACAGGACAAGTACGGCAATGCAGCACGCACGCAACGATGCCAGGTGGAGCGACCAGCATCCCAGCCGCCCACAAGCACAAACTCTTCACGCACTCGCCAGGTCCTCAGGCAGCACAACGGCCATGTCAAACAGGTTCCGAACATGAAGCACGTTTATGTGCAATCGAGCGGCAGCCGGCATTGCAAAGCGCAGCCAATACCGGTACTCGACATTGTTTTTCTTGCAGGGCCGCCAGTGACCCGCTTGCTATCACTGACGCCTACGGAAGGGCGGGAAGGCCACCCGTTGCTTTGCCTTTCTTGCGAGTCATGCACGACCCATGCATGCCCTCTCAACATTTCTCACCTTGGCTTCATGCGCCAGCGCTCGCCCCAGCAGCGTCTTGCCGTTGCCGGGAGGCCCGTACAGCAGGATGCCCCGCACAGGCGCCCGCAGCCCCTGGAGCCAACCGCAACCAGCCACACAACGTCAGCTATGGCACACCTGGCATCAGCAATATAGTCCTTGCCTGCCGTTCACCCACATCACATTCAAAACATGCACCTGCCCCAAAACCACCCACGCGTTACATTAATTGCACATGGCATACCGCAGCAACCAGTCCTTGTTGTATTAGCTACAGATGCATTTCTGCATCCTGCTCCGACGTTGACATCGCAAGCTGTGCAGTGCGTGCCTTGTCAGTGTGGTGCTCGAACGGCATGCCCGCATTCACACCAAAAGCAGCAAGCAGTAGGCACGCCAGACCCACATGCACCTGCCATCCTTTTGGATCCTGGACTCCGCCCTGGACTCAATCCTCACCTGGAATATGTCCGCGCGGAGTGTGGGCAGCACCACCGCCTCCAACAGCGCCTGCTTGGCGGTGGACAGGCCCGCCACATCGTCCCAAGACACGGCCGGCGAGCGGTCCAAGATCTCGCCTGTGACGGCCATGCATGTATATATACTAGTACATGAGTATATGACAGTATGAGGAATGGGAACAGACATGGTTTGCCATGGCGAGGGCGTCACGATGCTTGGCCATAGTGCCACACACCTTCACTCGGCATGCATGTGCGTGAGCTCACGTGGCTCTCCCACAGCGCGCTCACGAGCTATGCGTGCTTGCTGCGATGCAAAGGCATGCCAGCAGGTGCGTGCCGGTTTGAGTAGATGTGCCCGTAAGGTCCAGCCGCAGGGTTGCAACCGCAGATTATCGAACAGTTCCGATTTGCTTCGCTGGGGTTCAAGCGTGGGGTTCATGTAAGTCGGAGGCAAAGCGCTTGCGGATGTGCGTGGTGCCGCTCCCCATGCTGCATCGCCTGTTGCAACACTTGATGCGATGGTCTACGCCCCTGCAACTCACCTAGCACCAGGTCCCTGTACTTCTGCTCCACTGACGAGTGCTTGACGTCACCGCCGCCAGCGCCCCCGCCTTCGGTGGGCCGCTGTGCTGCCCGCGCACTGCCTGCTCCCCGATTTAACACGGCACCGCCCGAGCCAGCGCCGGATCCCAGAGAGCGGGCTGCTCCTGCTGTGGTGGTTTGCTGGGCAACGCCTGCACAGCCACGGCGAATGCGCGACAACAGCGTGCAACACGCAATACAAGCAAGGTATTGTCGTTAGTGCAGTGGGAAAGGCCGCTTTCAGCACTGCATACATGAGGGCGTGGGGGCGGAACCGTAGGTGCGCATGCACAGAGCGTGAGCACTGTACCATGCTTGCATGAAGATTGCGGTACGCTGTTCAACTGTCGTGGGAGGTACAGCGGTTGGTGGGTCATGGCTTGGTGCTAGCTCAGGAGGCAGGCCTACACTGGTCGGCGAACTCCTGGCCGTTAAGTCCCCTCACATGTGCGCGTTCCTAGTCGCGTGCTACACGCACCCAGCGCACACCACACACAAGTGCGCCTGCTGGGGCGATTGTGACTCACCCATCAATCCATTACTCAGTTTCATGTACGCTGATGACCAGCCCGGTGCGTCTCAGTGCACCATGCATCGGAGCGTGGCTGTGCATGCGCACAGCAAGGCGGACTGCTCACCTCCGCCAGACCCCCGTTGCTTTGCAGCTGAACCTGCTGCAGGCACACGCGTCGGCACGGTGTTGGTGTTGAGTACGTTGGAGGGCTTCATCGGGGCAGGGCCGTCGCTGGTTGTTGCGTCTCCTGACTCCAAGACCCTCAGCCTATTCGCCGCCGCAGTCCGCCAATCAGACAGCTCGGCCTTCCATGTGGCAACACTGTCCGCTTTGGGCCCCAATCCCGTTGTCTCAACCTTCAAAAACAAAGGCAACACAGTGGAAGGACAAAATCAGTTCTGCTCAAGCTGGCTTCAAACCCAACCCGGTGAGACTGCCAAGCCAGCCAACGCAGCAACAGCGCACCAGCGCGGAAAGTGCCAGACCGTTCTTGACACACGCAAGTTGTTTGGCCGTGGGCATGGTCCAAGGGTCACTAGGACAGCAGACTAAGAACTCACCTGCAACGAGAGACCCTCATTGATAGCCTCCAGGCCAGTGCGATAAAGTTTAAGTGCTACCTCGTGCCTGCCAGCTATGTCAGCATCATAGGCGTGGTCCAGTGCCTCCTGCACGACCCCGAAGCACACAAACGCCAAGGAGTACGAGCATGCGGGTGTGCACGGGCATCGAGCATGCGCATAGCACTGATTAACAATGCAGGGTTCTCAGTCAAGGAACGTGAAACGTCTGTCGCTCCGCTAACCTTGGCTAGCTCATGGAATCCCCTCAGCTTTTCGCGGGGAGGCAGCGGCTTCTGTTGACCTTTGCTGCCCCAGCTGAGTCCCAGCGCTCCTAGCATAGCCCAAGCCGTTGTGCTGACACTGTGCAGACGCCCGACTTCTCCAGGAATGCGCCTTGCGCCTAACAACACCAAACGCCGCTGAAGAGTAGGGTGGACTGAGGCCCTTCGTTGTCCTATGCCAGCAAGGAACATGCAGCAAACCAGAAAGCCAGCAGCCAGCGAACAGACCAGTGGTGTGAATAAGTGGTCTGGGACTAGGGTCACGTCTTCAAGCCCGGTATCACGAACCATGCCATAGTTTGTAAGCGGTAGGTGCTCAAAGGCCAAAACTATGTATTGAGGAAGATCTTCCTTGAGTCAGTTCTTCAGATGGTGCTCCTGCCTTGCACGCCAAGGCACCCCAAGAGGGCTTGCAATTGAAATCGTGCGGTTCCGTGCGGTAGCGCAGTGCTTGCACCTCCGCAAGCAATAAAGCAAAGCCAGAGCTCATCATTTCAAAATCTATGAGCTTACTTCATAGTGCAATTTTCCTGCATGATATCCTTCTCTGTGCCTCCGGGCTCCTTGGCGCGCCCAGCAGCTGCTGCTGGGAGCATGGCTGTCCCCGCCCTTCAGCATTCGCAGCCAAGCGCACCCAGCGCAGCAGAAACCAGGGATGAAAACCTCACGCCTGTTCAGCGGGCTGCCCAGCCCAACCGCAGTGTAGCGCAAGGCCCACCAGGCGGCTCCGATGACGGACGCAATGCAGGTGTGCGCTGTGCATTGCAGCGACTTGCAACGCACCGAACACTCACAGTGCAAATGGTACGCTCTACAGATCACCCTTCAGTGCAGGTGCACAAGCACACTGCCTGGATGCTGCTGGCCGCTGCGTGCAGGGTGTGCTCAAGCAGCCGTCCTGTCTGCGGCGCTTGCTCTGCCGCCAGCAGAACCCGCTTTCCGCTTCTGGATCGACGAGGTTGGTCCACCTTGCCCTAAGTTCTTGTGTTATTAATGTTTGACGTTTACTCCGCGTCCCCTCCCCCCTCACGTCGGTACATTCTCTAAGCAACCTGCCTGCATCGTGATGACAAACTTGCACAACCACTTTTCTGTGCAGGTGCTGTGGAGCCAGGGCCGCATTGCTGTAGAGCTGGCAGAGGAGGTGTTGGTGGCGGCGGGCGGCATCAGGACGGGAGGGCCCTCGCACGCGCAAGCGGCTGGCAAGGGCGGCCCTCTTATCCAGGACTCGCGCCTCGGCCTGAGCCACGTGGGCGAGTGGGAGTTCTTGTGGACCAAATCCGTGTATGCCATCCGAGCGGCGCGTAGCCTGCGCCCGGGACAAGTGGTGAGCGGCTGAGCGCTGCTGCCACATACTGGCATACGCACTCGCCGCTTGTACATGCACGCGCGCTGCACGCCCCTGGTCGTACTTTCCAGGCGGCGTTACCAGACCCCGCAACTGATGAACTGATACAGTGGGGTGCAGCGATGAATGGTTGGACTGCTTGTATCAGGCTCCTCTGGGCCCATGCAGTGTGCATACAGTATGCATATGCGTCTATGCAAGTTATCATGTGTGTGGTGTCCGCAGGTGAGCGCGCTGGCAGGCATCAACAGCCTCACCATGAAGAAGCGCATGATGCAGACGCTGCGAGGTAAGCATGCGTCAACGACCGAGGCTCATGCGTGATGCACATGCGTTCTGTTGTGCGTCAAGTGACTCATGCGGCACGCGCATGCTCGTGTGCTGGGTGGTCGCCGGTCATACGCATGCAGGGCTGTGCGCCGTGTCACGCGTTCTGTGCATGCTCAGAAGCATCCACAGATGGCAGTTCATGTGCGTTATGTATGATTATGGTGTTGCGACCCGTGCCCGGGAGGTGCAGGTGGACATGATGCGGGTGGTCCATAACGAATTGCTGCCGCAACCCCTCACAGCGCCCTGCAGTGAACATGTCATCTTCACACAGCCACATCGCGAGTTGTAAGGCAATGGGTTGTGGGTTTGAGGCTGGGCAGGCTTCAGGCGAGGGCGCTGACGCCGCTGCTGCCTGCATCGCGCGCTCACGTCTGCAGGCGCGTACGGGGAGGGCGCGTGGGAGCTTACGCCCCGCACGTTCGGCTTGCCTGAGGAGGCGGGAGCGTTCAGGCAGTGGCTCCGAGACCACCCGCCAGCGCCCGGGGAGATGTGGATCATCAAGACCGGGCAGGATGCAGGTACGGCGCATGCAACCGTGGTTGATGCACGACACGACAGGACGACTACAGAACGGTACCTGAGTGGTTCCGGTAAAGCGGGCACGCGCACTGCTGAACCAGCAGCGCTCTCATCTCTGTGCGTCCTCTGCTGCATCCTCACGCGCCATCTGGCACACCTGTGCTTGTGCGCGTCCGCCCATGCAGGGTGCATGCAGGGTGCATGCAGGTGCATGCGGCGCTGGCTGCATGCGTCCATGAACGCATGAGGGGAGAAATGGCTATGGTAGCATACTAGCATTGCATCGTGTGGCATAGCCTTCCGGCCGGCCTGTTCTGCTGGTGCAAACAGCACTCGGCATGGTGAATTGGCCATCTTGGCCTCGCTGCGGCTGTTGCAAACTGACGGCGCTGTGCACACAGGCAAGGGACTCATCCTGAAGCCTGCACATGAGGCGGCGCAGCTGGTCAGCCAAGCGCCTACCTCCGCCAAGCGGCGGCTCCAGCCACAGGTGCGTCGCCACGACAGGTGGCGATGCGTGAACCTGCACCACGCACTCACGTTGCGCATGCCTGAAGGCGAGAACCATTGCACTGATATGGTGGCATGTTTGGTGACACACCGCGTACACACACACATACCCATGTTGGTAGGTCTGCCGATCTTGCCGCCCCTCTGGAGACATTCATTCGAGCAGTGCATGTTGTGTGTACCAGTATACATGCTGTGCATTCTGTTCTCCGTCCCGACCCGGTCACAGCAGGCGCAGGCTGTCTGGAAAATGAGGTGTCGTGCGTTTGGGCGGTGCTGTGCAGGTCGTGCAGACATACGTGGCTCGCCCGATGCTCATCGACGGTCGCAAGTTCCACCTGCGGCTGTGGATGACGTTCACCGCATACAACCCCATGCGCGTGTACTTGCACAGGTGCGGGAGCGCATGGTTGAGTGCAGTACATACATGCTCCTGCGTGATTCACAACATTGCAAGATGTTGCGTTGCATCGGGAGTCGCATCGGGTGAACAACCCATGTGGGAGGCACTGGTGGGTGGGAGCCACTGGTCTCAGCAGGGCGCTGTAGCTTGAGCCTTCAGGGATATGCCTGCGCCTGCATGTGTGCACCGCGTGTGTGCCGAGTGCTGGCTGTGCGTGCCACCTTTTGCGCCCGCGTAACACGATGGTATGCATGTGTGCTGCGTTGATAATGCACCGTCGTAGGCGTGGCTTGGTGCTCTTCAGCTCAGTGGCGTATGAGCAAGACCGCGGACTGGACAGTTCCGGCGTCATGGCAGCGGGCCATGTCACCAACTACGCACGGAACAACGACAGCACGGTGTGGCCCCTGCGCCAGCTTGCACACCATCTGGGTCAGGCGCAGTACAGCGCACTATGGACTTTGGTGGTTCAACTTTGCACCAAGACTGCAGCAGCAGCTCGGCCGTCTTTGGTTGAGGCACATGAGTGGCTGCAGCCATCAATCCCCAACTATGGCTTTCAAATGGTTGGCGCTGACGTGCTGCTAGATGAGGTACGGCTGTCAACAAGCCTTGCAGACTTTGCCGATATTGACTTGCCTTTGCCAAGCAGCTAGGTTGCATACTGACAGATATGGTGTTGAAAGCTTTTGTCTTGTGCTCTACTGCTTGCAGGCTGGAGTGCCGTGGTTGCTGGAGGTTAACAGTGCCCCCTCGATTATGACACAGCACACTGACGACGCCACGCGTGACTTAATACACCAAGAAAAGTGTGCTATGCTATGTGACACTGTGAACCTTGTGAGGGGCAGAGTGTGGAGGGTGCCAGAAACTATGCACAACGATGCCGACGCATTTGAAAGAGCTCACCAAGGAGAATACGAGCTTCTTGAGATGGGCTAATTTACAGAAGTGGGCACGCAAGCCCAGTGTGTGAGCATGAGGAGTGGATGGAACAAGTGGGCACGTTGTGGGTGCGTGAATGGTGAAGTGGACAGTTCCGCATACGTGTAACCATCGCCGCACCATGACTGGCTATCACCCGCTCTCTGGTGCGTTGAAGAGCAGCACTTGGACCTCGCTGTTCCACTTGGAAACAGAGGCGCATTCAAGGTAGGGCGACGGTATTCACACAGCCAGCCTCGCGGATGCCCTCGCTCTGCAAGGGGCACTGTTTATAATCCTGTGCTTGACAATGGCGGCGGCTCCGTGCGTTGACCGCCCCTGGTTCGTCCTCATACCATGGCGTATTTCTGTGTCCATTCCCTGGCCGTCGCCTCGTACCTGGCCCGATCGGTCTTAATGATGTGAGCGATCTCAGGCACCAACGGGTCATCAGGGTTGGGGTCTGTAAGCAGTGACGAAATGGACAGGAGAACCTTGGAAATTGTGAGGGCTGGGCTCCACTGATCCTTCAGAATATCAAGGCAGATAGCTCCCTGGCTGTTCACGTTGGGGTGGTATACTTTTGTCTGGAACGACACCTTGGGCGGCTTGAAGGGATAGTCTGGGGGAAAGTGAATGCCTGTGAAAACAGGGTTGACAGTGAAGTAAGCATCCGTGAGTGGCGAACAAAGCATACACGAGGACTGCCATGTGCCTGATTTCCCTGAACGATGCAAACCCGCTGCTTCAGGTTCATCCACACAACTTGCCGATCGTGCTGTGTTTCTGGTAACAAGAGAACACCCCCGCTGTGAAACCTGCCTAGGTTCATGTGTGCAGGTCCCGCAAAGTGTTCGGGTTTCCACCCACACGTCTACTTTCGTACACGACCGCTCTGGGCGCATGACAGCCCGACCACCCCAAAACCCAAAGCTCTTACCAATGAAGAACACACCACCGGAGAAAGGGCTATCAGGAGGGCCTGCAGGTTGAAAAGGGGAAACAGGAGCATTCAATACTGCAAGCTGCCAGTCGATGCACACATAGCCCCACCAAATCCAACGTTGCACCGCACACGTGTGCACTTTGCCCGCGGTAGCTGCAGTGCTCCATGCAGGACGAATCCATCAGCAGTCTTCCCAGAAATGACTTGCAGAGGTGTAGCTGCGGGCAGAGCACTGCAGGAGGGCCTGCCAGACAACAGATGTGGCGCCTCCCCTTGGCTCACCCATAATTGTGGCCTGCCAGTGGAACAAGTCGTCGCCGACCGGCCCAGCACTGCAGTTGGCGGGAGGGTCCTTCTTCAAGTCCTCCAGCTCCTTCATAATACGCTTGGCGGCCATCGTGACGCGCACCCACTCTGCCTTAGCTCAAGGTCTAAGCTGACAAGTCTTGAGGCAGATTTCTTACACGCTTGGCGTTGCGTATTTGAGGTGGAGTATGTCTAGCATACAAGTAAAGTCGTTGCGGCAACGGGGTTGCGCGTTAACTAGGAGTGTGTGCTTGTATGGCCTCAGCCCCTGGTCTTATGGGGGAAGCAGTGCAAAACAGGTCATTCAGGTTGGATGTTGCCGTCGTTCTCCAGCGCCACTCCATCACATCCTCACATGGATACTGCTTTGGACTGGTTTAAGCTCAATACACCGTGGTACAGTTGTCAGCTGGCTCTGAGCACTGCGCTGTTGAGCGCGCGGGCCTGGACGCTCGATCCTGGACTCCTAACCGTGTGTTGCACCTAGTAAAGCCTGACCATGCCAGTCCTGGGACACATGCAAACGGTTCTTTGACCAAACCTTGAAACTGAACTTTAGGCCAGGTGCTCCCTGCCTGTGCCAAAGCGGTCAGCACCCGCTTTGAATTGGGGTTTGCATCGTTTGAACCCCCGTTGTGCCTGTTTCACCGGAGGGAACCTGCAGTGCGTTTCTGCTTAGACAGCAAAGCAACAGCTTTCTTCACACCACCCTTGCACCTATGCACGGCGCTGACACTCCTGGTCGCTCGGAAGCGTGTGGAACCCGCACACTGTGTGCAAGGAATGGCCACTAAGACTTGCAGCGTGAAGGCAGGAAGCATACTTGCGATGGGTATTGTACCTCGACGTGCCCTGGAAAGTATGCTTTGATGTCACAGCGACGGCTTTCTGCATGATTTTATGGATTGCTGCAGTGCATCTGGTGCCGCTGCACGTAACGAACCAAGGGCACATTCTTCCTGCTAAGCAACTGCTTCAAGTCAACATATATTGACAGTACTACCCCGGTCCACTGCTTGTCATCGGCAAATTCGGCGGTCTGGTGGTTTCGGCAATGCCTGGGCTGGGCAGAGCAAACAAAGTTCACCAGTGCCAAGCACACGTACGAGCTTATTGAGTTCCCACTTGTCACTATTTTGACGTTACAGCATGGTCCGTGTGTTGAATGTCGCCGAAAAGCCGAGCGTGGCAAAGGAAGTCAGCAAGGTGCTGGGAGACAGCCGAGCCCAGAGGAAAACCGGACCGTAAGACCTAACTTGCAATAGCAGTAGTATACGTTATGTTCAGAACCCGAAAATGCACGCCATACTTGTGAGCTTGTGCGCACCCACGTGCTGTCCTTCCCGCTGATGGTTTATGTTTCCCGCTCAGGTCGCAGTACAACCCTATTTTTGAGTTCCCATACTCTATCAACAACCAACCGGTTGATATGGTGTTCACATCTGTTGCTGGGCACCTTATGGAGCTTGAGTTTGCGTCAAGGTGCGGCATGAAGTGTGAACCAACAGCCCTTGCAATCCGCGAGCAGGACCTATGAGTAGACCGAGAGGAAACGCTGCACAACCTTTGGTCCTTCGCCTGTGCAAAGCCAGAGTTGCGCGTCACGCCTGCTTGCGCCACCACACCCACCTGTCAATGAAAAACTTTGAAACACCATCGTGCAGATACAAGAGTTGGCAGGGCTGTGCGCCTCTGGAACTTTACACGGCGCCTGTGGAGAAGCATGTTCCCCAGGTGCGGCGTTGGCATGCTCGTTTTCGGGACATCGGCATGCATGCAGGCCGATGGAAGTTTTCGTGAGGAGCCCATATCACGTGAGTGGCATGCACCGCTCAGCTGTCGTTCTTTGGTGACATGGCGCATGTGAAACACGTGCGCACCGTATCCATTAAGTGAGTAATGCATGCTACATCGTGTCTCTTCACGCCCAGGACAAGGCGAATTTGCAGCGGCAACTGGAGACCCTGGCGCGAACCTGCCAGTGGCTGGTCCTGTGGCTGGACTGCGACCGCGAGGGAGAGAACATAGGCTTTGAGGTGACAGTCCCTAGAGCACACTGCAAGCGCGTGTAATCCGGCTGGCTGCTGCACGTCCTGCTATTTGTCGTGGCCCCTGCAGCGAGGCGTGCCGCACATCATATCGTCGTGGCGTGTGTGGCGACGCACGCTATCACCCGTCGTTGTTGACCTTCTTAATGCGGTTTGTGCCAATTCTGGCCGGCAGGTGCTGGCGGTGTGCCGGAAGGTGAACCCCCGCCTGACGGTGAAGCGCGCTCGCTTCTCTGCGCTCATCCCCCGAGAGCTGCACCGCGCCATGACCCAGGTGCGATCTCAGGCGCCTGTTGCACTTGGCAACCGCATGCAGCATGCAGCACTCCCCTCGAGAAATCAATACTTGACGTCACATTGTGTGGAGTGATACAGAATTGCTGCGGTATGTTGCGGAAGGGTCACATGTTGCCAACCCTGCACCGGAACTTGTTGGTCAAGACCAAGGCACTGTTAAGGGCAGCTTGCAGCGCTTCAATGTTGCAGCGGCCACGCCATGCGGCATAGCAATCTGTTGATTTTGCTAGCAGCAGCGATGCTGCTGGTGCCCAGTCAGTCAGTGACTGGCGACGACGGGAGCGTCACATGCGCGGGCAGCGTGTACAGCATATGGAAATCGCAGTGGCGACTGGAAGCCCTCCGGCAGTTCAGCAGACGTCCATGACGCTGTGAAGCCCGTGCACCAGTGTGGCAGCAATCCCTGGGAAGCACCGCCAGCCACGCATGCAGACATGCACGCGTGTCTTGCCGGCATCTGTCTGGCCGCGTGTTTGGTGACTCACGTGTCGCCCTCCATTCACCGTGGTTGCTTGTGGGTGCCGCTGAACGCGACACAGCTGGTGCAGCCCAACGAGGCTGAGTCCATTGCGGTGGATGTACGGCAGGAGATCGACCTACGCATCGGCGCGTCATTCACACGCTTCCAGACGCTGCTGCTGAGGGTGAGACCCTCCTTCCTGGACTGCCTGCTGGTACTGCCTGCTGGTACTGCCTGGGCTGCCTGCTGGTACTGCCTGGACTGCCTGCTGGTACTGCCTGGACTGCCTGCTGGTACTTCCGGCCACGTGTGTGAACTGGCCTGTCAGGAGTTGCGCCAAGGCCTACCCTCCAGCCCATCCCGCTGCAGTCTGCATACACTCATACAGAGGGTTTGTACTACAACACCGCTTGGCCGTGATGTCAGTTGTCCACCAGCTGCCTGCCTGCCAGCAATCCTTGACCGCCACCCGGCTGGGGTGCAAACTAGCCCGACAAGCCTTGGCCACCTGGCTGGGGTGCGCACCTGCACATGCGCTGTCTCAGGCCCCAACTGGCGCGCGCTGCTGTGTAACAGCTGAATGGTGTGCTCCCTGACCTCGCTCCTCGGCTGCGGTACATGCAGGACAGGATCGACCTGCAGACAGGACCTGGAGAGAAGGCGGTAAGCGCTACAGGCTCTGACTTGTCATCGTTAGTGGCAGGTTGCATAGCGGTCATGCGCAGTCTGCAAGATACACTCTCTCTGTTGTTTACGGGTGTCCTGCATCGTGCTGAATGTGCCATGGGTTGGTGGTGGACGCAAGTGCTAGCCCGCATCATCTCGGCTGGGCGCACCACCCGCTGACCCGCTCTTTCTACCACACATCACACATGCAGGCAAGTACATTACAGGCAGTGCGTGACAACGGCCATGTGCTCCAGGCGGGTCTCCATGCCCGGCTGAATCCCCCTCCCCGCGGCTGTGTGCATGCCCCTCATGCAGCCCGTCATCAGCTACGGGCCCTGCCAGTTCCCCACGCTGGGACTCATCGTGCAGCGCGCCTGGGAGATACAGGCGCACGTGCAGG
>BDDA01000121.1:39328-69115 GCA_001662385.1 Chlamydomonas asymmetrica | reverse complement strand
TTAACATGTGCTGTATGCATCGCTGCTGTGCCTCACACCGCAGGCCAATACATGGGCGGCGGTGGGGGAGGTGGGGGAGGAGGAGGGGGAGGAGGGGGTGGCGGCGCGTGCTACAAGTGCAATCAGCACGGCCACTGGGCTAGCAACTGCCCTAACTGAACAACATGCGGATGAGTAGTAACTAGTAACGCATCAAGTGACCACTGGACTCGGCCAGCTTATCTGTCCAAGCGAGCGAAGCATGCAGCGCTGTGCAGCAGGACACTTTGCCGTGTCTTTTCGCTGAACGGGATTGTATGGGTTGTGGTGCGCATTCAGCAGAGCAGCTGCATGCAGCTGCGTGAGGCTCCGCACATGCCTGACAACTGACTGTTGACAAGTTTAGCTCCCTCTTTCCAAGCTCACTGCGATTGGCGAGCCTTACGCGCGTGCGCTGTGTACAGTACTCAACCGTTCCTGTACTGTGTCCAAGCCTTTATTGGACCTGTGAGCTGAACTCACCCCACCTGAATGCTTCTGATTTCATAGCATTGATGAAGCAGTTTTGTTTTCACGCTGTACTGAGCTTTATTACGGTACGTTGCGGTGATCGGCCGGAAGGCCCCACGCTCCCTGATGAGTCCATGAGGTAGCACACACCTGCCTGCCCTCCCGGAGGTGCCTGAGCTGTACGCAAACCCTATCGTTCACGTTTTATGGAACCTCTCCTCGAACTCAAACCACCGCACGCTGCGCGAAATGCGTCTACCAATGCAACGCAAATACCGGTGTTAGCACGTGAGCACAACCGCTACGTTTCAGGGCTGTGCTGTCACTGCATGCTATGTTTCCTATGCTTGGCTGCATGCCGCTTGATGTACGCACGCCTCTGCATCAGGGGCAGCGGCGGTGCCGACCAATGTTTGCGCTTACAGCAGCGAAAGCACGGTATGGCATAATCGCGTTCGCTCCATTTTGACGGGCTTGCACGCACTGCCGCATGTCAGCGTGCATGCCATATGCTCATACACATACCACACGCGATGCGCAGTGATTGTTGCGGCGTACCAGCAACCCACTAGGTTTGGCGCCGTAGCACGCGTACCACCCGCTGACTGCTGCTGTACTGCTGTTTGCGCCACCAGGGGTCGGCGCGCGGGCCTTACAGATCCGCAGGCCATACCTGTTGATGGCATGCATGCATAAGAGCTTACCTGCTTGCGTGCTGTCCATTGTGAACATGCTGCATATCGTCGTGATCCGATGCCAGCTCCGATGCTGTAAGATTTGACTGACCTGACTCCGAATGCAGGGTGGCACAGGTCAGCAGGTCGTCAGTGAGGGTGCTTGGACAAGGAAGCGATTGTCTGATGGCACAACTAGCACAACTTCTCGTTATGTCCTCCAGGGCAAGGACAGGTCACACGACACACACGCACCCTGATACACAGCGGCTCAGCGCAACACTGCTGCGTTCCGAGCTTGAAACTGATTCTTACTCCATTCTGCCGGTGATGGTCAGTCCACACCCACTATCTATGGGTCGCTGTGCTTGCCAAATGGAGAGTTTGTGGGACCCAGAACTGTTTTAGGAGAAGCGGAGGGCTGAACACCATGGACGGCAGCGCTAAGCTGACCGTGGCGCAGATGATGGCGGCAGCGAGGCACTGCGTGCAGTGTGGGGAGCTCAACGCTGCAAGGAAACTATGCTGCGCAATACTTGCACGTCACCCAAATCATACGCTTGCCCTGTTCACCGTGGGCAACATTTATGTTCGCATGGTGAGATTTCCAGAAGGCCACCAAGTGCAATTGTGCACTTTACCAGTGGCACGGCACTGCTGTGCACTTGGGACCGATGCACACCACACCCTCTAGTCCAAACCTCAATTGTTGTTGTTCCTCAGCCCTGTGCTGTGCACATCCTCACGTTTAGACTGCCGGTTGGTCTGACACGCTTGCACAGGCCGCACACGACAAAGCTGCCATCTTCTTCAGCAGAGCGTGTGAGCAAGCTGCCGCTGTGTCGGATGGCCCTTAGGCAAGCTACACTCTGTGTAGTTCCGTGGTGCTACGTGGTTGCGTACCGCGGACTTTGTGATTGTGGTCTCGCTGCTCGTTATCAAGAGCAAGTCCTACCATTGCTTGTGCAACCCTTGATGAAACAGAGCTGTTACACCGATGTTGGGGCTCTGCTTAGCTCATCCATGCCTGCTGGTGCGTGCCTCAACGCAACTTGGCCTTGGGACCTCGCAGATGCACCAGCTGGCGGAGGCAGCGCGTGACAACATGCTTATGTGCAGCGACAAAGGGCAGACCAACAAGGACTGGCTGTCAGCAGCCAATGACCCTCAGGCTGCACAAGCTTGGCAGGATGCGCTGCAGCACGTTGCCCACGTCATGGTGGCGGAGGCGACACGTAATTGCCCCAACGCACCACCGTGTGTTAGAGCGTGTGTGTTGGGGGGCGTGGGGCTACAAGCGCTGCAGCTTGCGCTGCAGTGCGCGCTGGCGTGTCAGGAGCTGCAGAAACCGTACCAGCACGCAAAAGACAGCGCCAGAGCCACAGCAGCGGGTGAGGCGTGTGCCTTCAGGCAGACTCGTACATTACGCAGCCGAAACTCTCAAGCAATTTTGAGGGTTATGAAATGGCAGACACCCAACCTGCCCTGGTGCGTACTTCGGTACCTGCCGTGGTGAGTGATTTGGTTGTAATTACGATTCCCGATGCGCTGATGCTGCTTCTGCCGCTGCCTTCAGGGCAGGCGGGCGCCATCGCAGTGCACGCGCTGCATGAGAACGCGCTGTCTCACCTGATGGCGGCCCAGCTGGCAGCGGCATGGGAGGACGCTACCAGCAGCAGCGCCAGCGCCAGCACCAGCACCAGCAGCCAGGCCTGCAGCCCAGCTCTGGATGCTCAGCTTCTCACAGACTGGGTCGCTGCAGCAGCAGCTGCCGCCGCCGCCGCCGCTGCCTCATCGTCCACAGCCGCCACCTCCAGCCCGCCTGGCATGTCTTCTGCAAGGGCTGATGCCACCACTGCCTCAGACCTGTTAAACGCCTCCAGTCTCGCAGATGAGCAGCAGAGGCCCGCTGACGACCCTACCATACACACCTTTATGTCGGTGGACAGCTGCCTAGCGGGCCTGGCGTCACTGGCGCACCTGGCGACATGCCTGCAACGGGTGAGCGGTGCAGAGAGCAGAGCAGAGCAGCCGGCATGCGGTGTGGTTGTATACAGCGGTGATCGTATTCCCGCTTCCAAGGCTGCAGACCTTTGTTCAAGCGAGCCCTGACACTGCCATATACCTAGTATAACAAACAGTAGCAGCAGTTATCTATTCCACTAAAGCTATGTTAAGGTACGCGTGCGTGTCACATGCGCTGTGTGTTGTGGCTTCAGGTGTCGCCATGGCTCGCGCCCGCTGCGCTGCTCTGTCCTTCGTCCGTGCGTGTGATGGGGGTCTTGGCCTCAGGGCACGAGCTGCTGGACGTGAACGAGGTCAACCTGGCCTGGATGCAGCAAGACACTGGACTGTACTACGGGCCGTGCAACGAGCTGCTGTACAGGCCGTACCGCAACATGCAGGTGGGGCATCAGGCAATCAGGCAATCGGCCCATCGGGTGATCAATCATTCAGCGCATCGTTCCCATCAGCGCCGAGGCAGCAGTTTTTCCTTTGATGTGCTTTGTGATTTAGCCTACAGATCGGTTGCATGTATTCAGCATGTGTCCTAGCTATGCATCGCCATGCCAGCAGGCAGGATTGACCAGCGGTGTCACGGCGGCATGTGTGACGCGTGCCCACGCATGTAAGAGTGCGGTGAACACCACTGACAGCCTGAGCAGGCTTCACTTGATTTTGGTTTGCACCACCTCTGAGAAGGGTGGAGCAGGTGAGAGTGCACGTGAATGGCTGTTGCGGATCTCACACCGCATTACCTTGCATGGCGCCCTCGTGCTTAACGCAGCTATGCATCGCGTCTCTTCCTCTCCACTGCTGCTGGTATGCCTGGTATGCCTGCCATGCCTGCCGTGCCTGCCATGCCTGCCACCCCACCAGGTGTCCAACCTGCGCTATGATGTGCTGAGTGAGCCCTTCCAGCTACTTCACGTCACAGCACACGACCTCGTGAGGGATGGCCCCAAGGTGCGCATACCATCAATCATACAATCATATATGGTTGCATACGATTGCACATGATTGTATACGATTGCATAATTGCATTACCTATGATTGCCTATGAGCTGTGACTGTGAGGCCCTCTCAGTGGGGTTGAGCGCCAGTACATGCTGATGGATCAGTAGACCCTCAACTGTGCTGCACGCGTCTAGCCGGCGTGCAGGCATGTGTGCACAGCATGTCGCTTTTTCCGTGCGCTGCACAGTCTCCTGTGGCTCTTTCTCACCTCTCCGCTCCACCCCAAATGCATGTGTATACATGACAAAATGGTCACTTGAGGACACCAATAAATGCTGGGGGCATGCTTCGCATGCACCAACGCACCGCATGCAAGTCATCTTGGCATTTACAAGCTTGTTCGTTTGTTGTGTTGCTTGGTGCTGGCGGGCGGTACCCCTGCAGGCGCTCCAGCGGCGACTGAGCGTGAGCGTGCCGGCCACCGCCGCCGGCGTGCTGGACTGCGTGGTGTGCTGGCTGGAGTATGAGCTAGCGCCGGGGGTGCTGCTGTCGTACGCGCCACGTGAGATAAGCAAGGTGCGGCTTGCCACCTCACGTTGTAGTTTGGGGGGGGGTGCGAACTACAACGCCTACAGTCCTGGCACCGCAGCACCGTGCATGGTCCGCCGCTTCCTATTGTGGTGCACTGGACCCCCTTGCATGAGGCAAGGGGTGCAGGGGTGCAGGAGGTGCACTGGCACTTAGTTTGGTGTGGGGTTGGTGGACGTGATGGTGCTGCCGCCTTGACTATGGCCACCGCCTTGCTACAATTGCATGCTGTGACAGTACGTGCGGTAGTAATAGCCCAGTAAGTGATTGTGAGACACGCGAGGCAGCATGGGTTTTGGCTGGGAGGTAGCAGGGGATGAGCTGGTTGAGCGACCTCTGGTCCACGCTTGCACAAGGCCATGCATGATGGCTCGCCCTCATGCGCTTCCGCGTGCATGCCCCTGGAGGAGGTGTGTTCAGCATTCGCTGCGTGCATCGGGGTAATTCGTGAGCAAGTGAGGCACACAATCATGCCAGATTGGTCAGGGCAGAACACCCTGAAAACCAGCCTGGACACCTGCCTCTCATCATGGGCGCTGAACTGCTGGCGCATGCTGGTGCTGGTGCTGGTGCTGGCGGCTTGGCAGGACTCCACGCCACTGCCCGCCGTACCGCACATCTGGCAGCGCGTGCAGTACCTCACCTGCCGACCCCGCATCTTCCCTGGACAGCTGGCAGTGCTTGACGCCGTCCTGACATGCACCGCCACCGCCACCGCCACCAGCAGCGGACCCAATGGCAGCACAAGCGGGAAGCGCCTGGCAGCCCCGTCAGCAGGGCCCGTGGCTGGTGCTGCTGCAGCAGCAAAGAGCTGCGCTGAGGCACCGCCATGGGACGTGCTGGCATGCGATCTGCGCATCGAGCTTGATGAGTCAGTGCTGCCTGGTACGAGCGGCATGAATGGTGCTGCTGGGTGGGACCTGCCGGCAGGTGTGCCTCAGGATGCAGATGATGACCACAGCAGCGACGAGAGCAGCGGCAAGGGGGATGATGGCGGCCTCCCTGCAGGGGAACCCCTGAAGGGGGATGATGATGACAGCAGCAGCGGCTCCGAAACCCACCATGAGCATCCTGCAGACCCCTCCTCCGCTCAAGACTGCGAGCACAGCACCTACGATGCTATCGCTGATGCTCACCTCCAAAGCCGCCATCAGGGCGGGCATGACAGCATGGTGCGTGCGGGAGAGGCAAACGGACGCAATGCACACGATTGCTGTGCTGATGCGGAGGGTGTTGGTGTGGAGGAGGAGCAGGGTGCCGGGCAGGAAGGTGCGGAGGAGGAGGAGGAGGGCGACAAGGGTGCTGCCGGGTCGCACAGCGAAGCGAGTGCCGCGGCGGCGTTGCGTGCGGCGCGCCAGATCCTGCCATACCACATGAGCATGCTCAACGACAGGTGAGCCTGCGAGCGTGAAACACCCAAGCGGGTTATGGTCAGTCAGGTTATGGTCATGTTACACTACCGCAGTTTAACACGATGAGGCAGTAGAGTGCCAACTTGTAAGCACTGTTGTTGCATTGCAGATTGAAAGGCACCTCCTTTTCTTGTGTTGCCTGACTGGGGTGCGTACCGCTGGTGGCATGCGAGGGAAGGGAGCCTTGCCGTGTAGCGCAGTGTGCGCGCCCGGTCACTCACCTGCTCAGCTGGGATGCGGTGACATCCGTGCAATAGTGTATGAGATGCTGTTGCATGGCGAGCATGCCGCAGCTCACAAGCATTTTCTCCCTAAAGGAGGTGTTCTGAGACATCAGGCGATCGCCTTAATCCCACTGTGTGCTGCAAGGACGAGGCCGATAACAATGCTGCATCTTGTCGCGCTGTGTTCGGATCACCCCCAGGGCACGTACCGCAGCGTATCGGGATGGCATCCAGGGGGCGGTCAGGCAGATGCTACGTTCCCATGCCGGGCAACAACAGCAGCCCGTGGTGCTTGATGTTGGGACGGGCTCCGGCTTGCTCGCCATGATCGCTGCCAAATCGGGCGCGCCCTGCGTAATCGGTGAGCGGTTGGACAACAAGAGGGGGCGGGCGGACTGGGCTTGCGTCGAAAGGGTAGCTGCCATCAACTGGCGTGTTTTCAATCCTGCATGATACGTGCAATGTTAGGCCCATACACTTGGGCACGGTTGGTACATGACATTGTGGGAATTACGTGCACTCGGGGGCCAGGCGGGATAGTATGTTGCAGGACTGCAGAATAATGGATGGGCAGGCGGGGGGTAGCCTGGTGACCGGCCGCTCTTGCGTTTGCGCTGGCTGCTGTGTGTCTCGCCCATGTGTGAAGTTGCTCCCGCTATTGCCACCGAGCAGCGTGTACGGCTGGACATGCGCCACCCAGTGCGGCGGAACCTGCATCGCAGCATTCACACGCGTGGGTGGCCCAGCCCTCGACCCCTCCGCCCGGGGGCAACGGACTGCACACCAACCACGCTGGGTTGTCAGCGTGGCAATGTGAGCGGCCACTTTCGTTCCTAGGCTGGTCCTCAACACTGCTGCCTGTCTTAGCTTATGGCTGCTACGCATTCATGTACGCAACCTTTCCTCGACCATCTGTTGGTGCTGCTGTGTCTGAAAGCAGACTGCGCAGCAGTGCGAGTGATGCAATATCTCCATATCTGCCCATGATGTGTACACGCAAGCCGCGATGTGCACACGCCGAAGCGCATGTATCCTGCTGCTGCACATGTTGTGTACTGCCGCACCTCAAGGCCGAGTGTGCACGCGGCTGTGGTGTGTGTGGCATCACCAGAGACCGGCTTTGAAGTCAGTGTTGACACATGCAGGAAGCATGGGCCATTTTGACGACGCGCTCCTGGTGTAGCATATGGCAACATGACGCGTGGGAGTAATCAATGCCCCCGGGAGGGCGTGTGCGTCGGTGCCCTGTGTTGGCATGCAGGGTGCGAGCGGGAGCCTGTGCTGGCGCTGACGGCCTCCCTGCTGGCCACCGCCAACGGCTGCAGCGGCGCCTTGAGGGTGCTGCAGGCGCACAGCCACGCGCTCGGGATCGCCCCACCACAGCCGCAGCAGGCAGCCACACCCGTGCTCGACCCACAGGCGGGAGAGCCGACCCCCGCGCTCGCTTGTCAGCGCGATGATGGCGGTGTTCGTGGCGCTGCTATGTGCGGGGGTGCCGTTGACAATGGTGCTGGCGGCACGGGCGCTGGTGGCGAGGGTGGGGAGGCTGCGCTGGCCGGTCGCTGCCTGTTGCCAGCACGCGCCTGCCTGGTGCTGCACGAGGTGTTTGGCACGGACCCGCTGTCTGAGCAGATCCTGCCCACCCTGCAGCATGTGCAGGTGAGCTGAGGAGCAGGGGGGGTAGGTGGTGCAGGGACTCCATCACTCAACCCAACTAAGCCCTAGTGAGGGGCGTGCGGGGCAAGCACACTGTGAGTTGAGTGACTAGCAGCCCAGATGTGGGAAACTGGTCATTAGATGGGGCCTGCATCCAAAGCCGAGTGCGCCTGACGCTTGCGCTTGCCGTGCCGTACATGCCCACCTACGACGGAAGTAAGGGGCTTTCGTTTATATGTTCACGTTGCAGCGGGGGTGTATGTACCCTCCTCCCATTTGCTTAGGTTTGTTCGATTTCCTGCTGTACCCGATTGCAGGCTGGCTGTGGAGATTGCAGTCTGTGTGCAAGTCGCGTGTGTCGCACGCGCGTGTCGCACACACACCCAGGCCTAGGGTTCCTCCTGACCCCCGCACCCCGCTCCTGCGATCCTGCACTCACTGCGGCAAAGCGCACTGTGCACGATATGCAGCGAGTCTCTGCAACAGCTCTGTACCGCAACCTGCCCTGCACAGGCGAGCCTGGCTGCCGAGGGTGCAGTGTACCTTCCCGGCAGCTTCCGTGTCATAGCTGCGCTGGCCCGTAGCGAGTTGCTGTACGACAGGCTGCACAGGCCGTCACTCCAGGGAGCCGTTGGGCGGCTGGTGGGCGGCAGTAGCGGCCGTACACCCAGTGGTGGGCTGAGCATGCAGCGGTTGCAGGACAGGGCTGTTGCCGTCATGCAGCCTTGGGGATCCTGGAAGGTGAGGAGTGAGGACCTAAATGGACTGTGCAAAGCCACTGCAACCAGTCCATGGGGATGCATGCCCCGTCATGTGCTATGACTTTCCGGTTTGCCACACCACGGTTGGTGGGAGATGCTGAGTGCGAACGATATGTACTTGTTTAGCCCTGCAGTAAACCTGCATGCATGACACAGCATGATGACCCAGGGACCTTCTTTATCACTGCTGCCGGATGCCACAGCACGCATGCAGGTCGCGCACAGAGTGCCGAGTGCTGCCGGTGGCAATGCGTGTGGCTCCCAAACGCACACACCTCTTGCACGTGCAGTTCATGGCTATGTGTGCGCTCAGCTGTGCGCTTGTCATCAACCAGTACGTAAAAAGATCAAACGGCCGATGCCGTTCACCGAGAGACAACCCTTGCAAAGGATCAATGAACGCCATGTGGCTCGTGTGATTCATGCACGTGTGGGCATGCATGCAGGTGGAACTTGATGCGCTTCAGGTGCCAGACATGCTGCTGCTGTCAGAGCCCTGCCCCGTCATGGCATGGGACCTGGCAGGCGGCTCGCGTGTGCAACTGGAGGGGCACGCGCAAGTGGTGGTGACCACCTTGCCACCCACGCGCGTGTCCGACTGGGCCGCGCGAAACAGCGCGGAGGCCAGCGAAGCCTCCACGGCTGCGTGCGTGGCCAGGCAAAGAGCCTCCTCGCACGTTGCTGACCGTGACGAGGCGCCGAACGCAGCAGGCGTCGCCAACTGCGTGCTTTACTGGTAAGCGCGCAAGCTTTTCGGCCACTTTTACTGTCGTAACGCTCTTGTCGGCTTTCACGTGCGCGGCTGTGCACGTTGTAATCTAGGTCAGGCCTTGCACGATTGTGTGTCAAGCTATTACTTCGAGCTTGTGCTTTCCCGCTGTCAAGTATACACCCTCACCGCGCGTGTGTCTGCGCATGCTGGTTGACGCGCTTGCCGGTGCATGCGTCAAGCTGCCTTCGCATATGTGTGTTCATGCGATCCATACACGTATGCACACGCCACAGTGCATCTTCTGGCGGCGATGCTGCTGCTGTTTTACCAATCTTCTGCCTGCGTGACGGTTGACCCGCTGCTGCCAGGTTTGAGGCGGACTGTGGGGAGGGCGGCTGGCTGTCCACTGGCCCCGGCCGGACGCACCACTCACACTGGCTGCAGAACATCCAGTTCCTGCAGGAACCCATCCAGGTGGCGGCGGCAGCAGCACCCACCGCGCCCACCACGCGCAAGGTCACTACTGCCAGCACCGAAACCACTACGGGAGTAACGGATTGGGTGCCAAGTCAGCAGGAGCATGCAGGGTCGAGCGACGCAACCGCCACGCGAGCAGATTGCTCTCCTGTGCTTGGCAGCACAACTCCTTCTCCCGGATCTTGTCCTGGCAAGGGGCAGGGCGGCAGCGGCGGCGGCGGCGGCGGCGGCGACGGCAGTGACAATGCAAGCGGCTGCTCTACTGGCACTGCGTCAGATCATGCACCGCAGCAGCTGTCCGTGCCTCCTGGGTTGATCCTTGACGTGCAGTACACGGTGGACAGGCTGCGCTTCCGCACAAGGCGTGCTGTTCTGAACAGCAGCGCCAGGAAGTGAGTTTCTGGCACGTGGATTGCTTGTGGTGTGACACTTCGGTTTGCTTGCAGCTGTAAAGATGCAAGGGCAAGAGTCCATAGTCTGCCCTTCAGGCTTGCATATACCGCTTTGCTTGCTGTCCGATCAGGGCTGCTCAGTGGACTGCCGATCCGGGCAACAACACATTTCGACAACAGTGGCTGGTCTGCCAGCGCTTAGGTTGGAGCCTTGTCTCGGCCTCTTTGCAAAACTGTAAAACTTGGAGGTCCGGTATCTCTGTGTTTTGAGTGGCTGGCCTTGCGGCGGCTGGCTCCAATTACTCGCCAGAGTTGGTGACGCGTGCGCATTTGAAACTCGACTGGATCACTGTCAACAGTGTCAAGCTCAGGGTGCCCATAGCTGGCAGCCAGGCAGTGCAAGCTACACCTCACCAGTTTGGCGTGCACTTGGGCGGTGGGGAGGCTTTTTTGGTGACTCAGCATGTGGTACAAAAGGTGGATTTTGGTGGTTCCAGGTTTTGCGTCGTCCATAAAAGCCTCCCACAGAGACCATTCAAGCACCCGTTCTAGCTCTTTTTCGTGTGAATGCTTCTTGCCGCCACATACCGTAAGGTTGTTGGGACCACACAGGTTGTGTTTCGCCAACAACGCGCGCTGCCCTTGAGGTTGGTCCGTGCCCAGGCATCTAGCACCCCTCCCCCAGTCTCCAACATGTCCACCAAGCTCTACGTGGGCAACCTGTCGTGGGACACCCGCGCCAACGACCTGCAGGACCTCTTCAGCAAGTATGGCCAGGTCGAGGGTGAGTTGGGCTCCAAGCACAGGACCGGGCCGGGAACGCGTTCCGAAGTTGCTGACGGCTGGCTGCTGGGTTGGCTTCTCCCTGAAAGCGCCTCCGGCTACCCTCACCCCCACTCTCTTGCGCCTGTTGCTGGTGTCGGCTTGAGCAGCGAGGACTGCTCTCCTTTCGCGCTTGCTTTCGTGTCCTCACGCTCAACTTGTGGACTGTGCCTTTTTGCAACTCTCTGCAGATGCCTTCGTTGCCACCGATCGCGAGACCGGCCGCTCAAGGGGCTTCGGCTTCGTGACGCTGCCTACTGACGCTGCCAAGTCTGCTGCCGCCGAGACCGACGGCACTGACTTCATGGGCAGGTGAGCGAAGATCTGGCCATTGCCCTCCTGGTTGCAGTTCACAAACGCGCGACTGCTCCTCCTACTCTTCTCCTTGCGCTAACCGGGCCGCCGTGCTGTATGCGTGCAGGACCATCCGTGTGAACGAGGCCACCCCCATCGGCGAGCGTGGCGAGGGCGGTGAGTTGCTGTGCACCTGATTTTGTGTGGAGGACCTGTGCCCGGCGTGCCTTTGTCTTTCTTGGACACCCGTTCAAGAACGGGCTTGTTGCATAGCACACACAAACAGTTCTGTGTTAACTGCAGCTTGATCTATTGCGTTGACTCTACTGGCAACTGAGCGGAACCGAAGATACCTTGCAAATATCCGTGCAACCCACTGCAAGATTGCGCTGTGCCCCACTTCAGTCAGGCTGTGGTATGAAAGCTGTTTTTCTTTGTCTTGTTGCCTGCAGGTCGTGGCCGTGGCCGCAGCAGCTACGGCGGCGGTGGCAACAGCTACGGCGGTGGCCGTGGTGGCGGTGGCGGCTATGGTGGCCGCGGTGGCAGCAGCTACGGCGGCGGCGGTGGCGGTGGCTACAACAGCGGCGGCTACAGCGGTGGCCGTGGTGGCGGTGGCGGTGGCCGTGGCGGTGGCCGCGGTGGCTATGGCGGTGACGACAGCTACGGCGGCTACTAAGCGCAGGGCTTGTGCCCTGTGCTTGGAGGGGTGACGCGCGTTGCCCCAGGTGTCTGTTCTCTCCACCACTTGAGTCATTGAAGAGCGTCTGTGTTGCCGACCAGTTTCCAGTATTTCCGTTCCCCGTTTTGCGTGTCCCCGTTCCAAGCTGACTGTTTTGTGGCTTGGTGAAGCAGTATTGAACCCCGGGTCGTTGTGTGCAGAGACCCGTGCAGGACCAGCAAGTGCCTTTCCAAGGTGTTGCTGACTGACACCATCCCTAGGGTCTCCGTGTCTCTGGTTATGCCTGCAGGGCTGTAAGTGCAGTGCAATTGTCTGTGCGCCCCGCACAGAAGGTTTCTTCCCTCCTGGTGATGATCAACTTCTGTGAGGGAGTGCCTTCAGTTTGAGTGTGTGCATTCACGCTCATGCGAGGATATGATGCTGCCGAGCATGTGTTTCCTGTGAGTCCAGTTGTTCGGTCGAACCATCAATTTGGTTTGTGTCTGCAGTTCTGTGCGAATCCCACGCCTGCGCATTTGTGTAGTGAAGCAAAGCGCTTTTGAACGTTTCATGTTGGTAGCGATGATATGATGACTATCGGCGTGTTTGTTGGTATCCTTTGTTTGTTTGGTTGTCCGTGTGCTCGTGTGAAAGGCCCCCTGACGTGCGTCTGGCACCTGCTCCTAGCTGTGTATCCTGTGCTGCCCTCTGCTGCTAGCCCCCACCTTTGCAGCTACATGCGCTGGCTGGTGGGGGTGTGCATGCAGTTGGTGCTGACATGTGCATGGCACTGTCGCCTTGGACAAGTCCCCCTACGCCTCTCTGGCTTCGCTGTGTCGCTCCTGACCCCAATCGGTGTGCGTCCGTCTCCTGGCTTCCCCATACAACCCATACCCAAAATAACAAACCCCTGAATCCAAATGGCCCCCCTGAGAGCTGCAGCGATGCAAAGCTGCTGCTCCTTGGTTTCAGCCTCTGGTCCCCGCCTGTGGCTTCTGTGTCTGAGTGTGATCCGACTGGAAGGAGCGAGCAACATTCTCTGGAGACTCTTCTGTCAACTGGTGGTGTGCTGGCCGCATCCGGATTTTGCGGATGGGATATTCTCATCCTTCTGGTTGAGCCCCCGCCTGCCACCTGCCTGGCAGAATCTGTTGAGAGTCCTCCCCTCGCGCTTGTGAAGTCGGAACGCAGCCTCTGTACATACGGTATGCTCCATGGTGCCACCATGTATTCTTTGTGTTAAATTGGGTATGGCTGTCCCCTGCGGTATGAGTGGGTTGTACAGTAACCCATCTCATCCTGATGCGAGTGCCCATTCATCGACGGATTGGTGCGACTGCCGAGCGTATGTTTGTGACATGCGTGCGGCAGCTCCTGCCATTCGATTGCCTGAAGATATGCCTCCATGCCGCCCCCAGGCTCTGGTCCCCCCTGCGAATCACGATTCCGGCTTGCCCAAACCACCATGGCTCCCTGGTTTTCACAACACTCAACACCTCTACAACATCAATTATTGATACGCCCTAATAAGAGTGTCTTATGTTTGTGTGGTGTGTGACTCTGGTCCCGGTATGGTGGGAGAAAGGAATGTAAATATCCTTCTTGATGATCCATCTGCAGTGTTGGTGTCATTGTGCTGGTGATGCTGTGTGAATGCTCCAAGCAGCAGTGAGCAGCAAGTTTGGGGGCAGGCAGGAGGTTGTACAGGATCAGGGGCGTTACAAATGAGCAGGGTGAATAACATATGGGTCCAGCAATACAGATACGCACTTGGGTAATACTGGGTAGTGATGGAGCCCTAACCACACATGCCTGATGCCGTGATGTGTACTGTTTGGCGATGTCCGCACTCCGCAGCTGCTGCATAGTCAGCAATGGTGTGCAGCAAACGGCGTCTGGCGTGACTGAGCATGCATGATGCACAGCTGGGAACTGGGGCAGCACCATACTCAGCTGCTTGCTGTGGAAGGTACAGTGGGTGTGTGACGTAGCATGTTACAGCTTGAACACGGATGTGCGTGACGGTCAGCACTGCATCCCCCCCCCCCCTTTACAAGAAGCCAAGTACAGTGCTGTTCTGCTGTTGCCTTACCACTGAAAAGCACGCACGACGAGGCTGCACAGCGGCATGCAGCAAGGCAGCAACGCCTTGCTGGCCGCTCAGCCTGGCCACGCGTCCGCTGGTGTGAAGAGACTGGCACACTGAGGGCCAGACCATGCGCATGATCTGGCACAGTGCGGTTGCCCAGGCACCCACATGCCACACTTCAGAATGGCAGTGCCTGCAAGCCACCGCTCGCTCGGAAAGCATACGCAGGACGTCCTGTGCTCCTGACGTGCGCAGTAGCGCACACGCCCTTCGTTTGGCGGGCCCTATTTGCCGGTCAGTCGTTGGTCTGCATGGCCGTGTCACCAGCCGCGTGCTTGGAACTGCGCTATGCACCACGCACCAGCAGGGCGGGGACGTCGCCTCCTGCTCGGCTCTTGTGCATGGCAGCCGCACGCTGCACCACAGCTATAATTGTTTCATTCGGTCATTCCACAACCAGCCGTCCAGGTGTGGAGGGAGGTGTGCGTGCCCCACGCAGCTTGCGCTCCTCACAATCGCAGTATGGGCGTGCGGACCCGCAAGCAGTACAGTAAGCGATGTGCATGGGCAAGCAATCACTGGCAAGACCTGAGACACTTATGCTCAGAGCCTGTCAGGCAGTACTTGGCGAACAATGGCTTGGCGCGGGCGAGTGTGTGTAGAGTTGGTTGGTTCCCGTGGGGCCATGCAGTGTGCTTTCCGTGGGGCCGTGCAGTGTGCTTGTATGTGTGCTTATGCGTGATAGTGGGAACTGCACGTGTGGGTGGCGAGGTGTCTGGGCTGCGCTGACGGCTGGCGCAAAGGGAACAGCGGTCTGATGCTCTGAGCCGGGGGCTGTAAAAGCGGTCTGTGAGTGAAAGTGTGTTAAAAATGTCTGTGCTGCTCCAGCGGTGCTGCTGCTGAAGCTGATTAGCGCGTAACGCGCTAGGGCACCCCAGCCCTAGATGCAGTGCAAGTGCATGTGAGCAGGGCAGGCAGAGCGACAAAATAACTAGAAACTGGCTAGAGCTCGGCAACAACAACGCAGCGCAGCAACAGGCAGCACTTGAACTCGCAGCGAAAAGTCACCTGAACACGGGGCACGAGCAGCGTCCAGCAGGGTCAGTGGTCCAGGTGTGTGTGTGTGTGTGTGTGCGCGTGTGGTGGTGGTTGGGGGGAGGGGAGCGCGGGCAGCCCCGGGGGGGCAGCTGACGTGCAAGCATGCTCGCCACACGCGGGTGTGGCAATACCCGGCAGGTGTGATGTTGTTTTGTTTCTCACACCACCCGCAGGCAACAAACACAGCACAGCGTACAATAGGCTGCGACGGCTGTACCGGCAGTATGGGTGAGGGGTTTCTACAGGCGTGCGAGCGAGATGGCACTCATTCGAGTTCTGAATGAGTTTAGAGCACCAGCATGTCTCTGGGTGCGTAACCTGCGCATTCTCCAGGCCTCCAGGCCGTTGCTGCTGGTAAGCACTATTGACAGCATCCACCGGTACGCAGCATGTATGGTAGCCAAATGCAATGCCCGCTGCAACTGCCTTCGGCAGTGCCCATCACACACCCACATGGCCTGTCCTTCATCAAGCGACTGGATCCACTGATGGCTGCATCAGGCTGATCCGTGCGTGAATCGACCCTGTCGGCCAGCGTTGGAGCAGCAGTTCCCCAATGTTATGAACACGCTCAACAGTCGTAGTGGATGCAGGTGGATGCATTTGCGTTGCCTGCAATCGTTTCTCTTTGTCAGCCATCACACAATGACAGTCCGTCACTGCACTGCACGGACTGCAGTGTGAGACAAAATTACGTGTTTGGATAGAGTGCCGTAGCTGAGTGAAGAAGCTGGCGCGGGACGGACGATGCTGTTCCCCTTGAGTGCCAGTTGCTTGCATGCGTGATGTGAAGGCATGGTCCTGTGGGTCAAATTGTTGTTGAGCTGCTTCCTTGGCCTGGTCTGTACACTGTTGCAACCCAGGCCTTGAATCCTGTATGTCATGCAACCACACAACGCAACTTCCTGATTGTCGGCATGCCGCAGCACAGCAGTTAAGTGCCCTCACCCTGCTTATTGTTTCAATTAAAAATACTCACTGCAACCATAGTGCAAGACCCAAATGCAGTGCATATGCTGCGATGGTACTTGCGCTGGCTTGGCTCTTGCGTTTAGCTCAAGGAGTTCCCACCAGTCCTTTGCGACAACAACGGGAACGCTGCGCTGAACTAGCTGAACTAGCAGGACACAGCGACTCTGGAGCACTGGCCTTGAGCCGTCCAGATTGGAGGCTGTCCAAGAAAGCTTACAGCGCTCTCCCTCTGCTGGTGCTCTTGCTGGCTATCCTGGGGTGCCCTGTCCGCGTAAGTGGTGACGTTTGACATCGCGTTTTCACGTGTAAGCCAGGTAATGCGTCAGTGCGTGTCAACCCTGTCAAAGGCCAAGCAGTTGATGGTAAATGCCACTGCTTGCAATAATTCCCTCAACTGCAGGTCCTGGGTGATGGCAGCACTGATGGTTGGAGAGGGGTGCCCGGGGGTCAGCAGACTGCCCAGAGCCAGGTGCGACAGCCCATGAAAACTGCAATGCACTCGAATTCCAATGGCTTTGTGGACTACCAATGCACCGACTTTCCTTACGCGTGTGGCTGCGGTGGTCTTGAGCATCCAGAATCCAGCTGGCTTCACAGGTGAAGCGCAACGTCAGCGATGTGCACTATCTGCACGGCATAACCATTCGGCGTGTCACAGAATAAGCATCTTAGTTAAGTTATGCAAGCTGTTTTGTAGCATGGCCCACGCTTGGACCGTCACCACTGCACTGCTGGACCTGCTCTGGCACCTGTTGCTGCGTACCGGAAAATGGTTTTTGGCCATTGTGCTCCTGGATGAACAGAATGACCTGCACAACAAAGCCATCGAGGACAAGGTCTTCATATCTGAGCACCCTCTTTCCCCAGGGCTGGACCGCTTTGTGCATGGGCATAGCCAGCACCTCGTGCCTGCCGTGAGCGTGGACGTCCTGAAGGACACTGTCCATGGTGCGGTGATGGGCGGCTGGAAGGGTTTTGGAGCCTGCAAGTAATACTGTGCAAAAGAACTTGCTTCCACCGGCGCACCATAGCTGCAAGCTGCGCGGAACACTGTTGTGAACAAACGTATGTGTAACCAACGGTGACTCCAGCGCAAGGCTTTGTGACACTCCACACTGTCAGTCCTGCCGTGCATAATCTGTCAATTGAAAAAGCTCAAGCACACTGCCCTTGCAAACGTTCCTGCTTTGGTTGCCCTCCAGTGCCTGAACTCTTGGGCACCCGGCTGGACGAGGCGCCAAGTGGAGCAGCTGAATGCAAAGTACACATAATAGGGGAAGGCAGGCTTGGTAAGTGCATTCAGAGCACCTGCCGCACGCTCAGGGACCCCTTCCTACCCTAGCTGTGGTGTGTGGCGATGACAAGTGCGTTCAGCAATCTGTGGTGTGTAGCGCGTTCGCAGTGCTCAGTGGGCCAACTCAACACTTTGGCTAACTGCATACCTGATTGTCCTAAACCAGTTCATACAAGCGTGGAAACCAATGAGGCTGCCTTTGGTCATGTACTGTGCAGATGGACTGCTGGATGCAGCACCACCATCCGTCGTCAACATCACATGCACCATTACTACCGCACAAGTTTCACCCCTGCTCAAAGGCAGCTGCACCAACAACGGCAGCGCAATTGGCAGCAACCCACCACCAGTGGAGTGGCCGCACGGCGTGCCAGTTGTGCTTGGCGGGGGCTATCTGACCCTCCTGCAGGACATGACCCTCAGGGGTGAGTGACTCACCGTCACCCTCCCGGACCCGCCGGGCGATGCCAATGACCTTGAGATTGACACTTCCCCATCTGTATCTTGGTGCCCGCCTCGTGCTTACTCCAGCCGTGCACACCTCATGTACACCCACGCGTCAACCATGCATGCGGCGCGCTGTTGTCGTGTGGTTTCCAGTCCGGGGTTTTAGCCAAGGGGTAGTACGGTAGTGCACGGTTCCATGCACAAGGCACAGGCATGGTGCCTGCATCCGCCAGCAAGTCCGCACAAATGTATCAGCCGGGCTCCCTTCATGCAGGATCCTCATACCAGCCCAAGTAGTAACGGCCTCGCAGGCCACAGGATGTATCAACTGTGAATCAACCATCACTCCATCAGTCAGCCACAATTTGCCGCTGTGCTCTGGAATTCGCAACAGCACACATGCATTACATGCATGGTGCGTGTATGTGTAGCCTCAGCACGGTTATGTCGCGGCAGCCGATTTATGGAGCATGAGCTATTCTGTTCCTATTCGCACAGGTGTGGATGTTGTGAGCGACCCCAACATCACCGCTGCCATCCCGCAAGGCTACTGGACGATCACCTTCCTCGCGCACAACCTCACACGCCTCACCCTCGTCAACACACACATCCGCGGTATCAATGTCACACTAATCACACAGCAACAGGGGGACGGTGTCCTACCTTCAGGCCCTCTGCTGCGAGTGATGGGTGCAGCTGAGCTGGTGGTGAAGGACAGTGTGTTCAGTGATGTGGCGGGCCTGACGGGCCCCGTGCTGCAGGTTGACCCAGATCCCTTTCAAGGCGGCGGCAACAACAGCAGCAGCACCAGCAGCAGCACCAGCAGCAATGGCAGAGGAGGAGGTGGGGTTGGCAACACTTCACTGGCTGTTCTGTTCACAGCTGAGCGCTTGGTATGCAGCAATGTGCAGCGCTTGACCAACTACAGCGTAGACCGTCCACCTTATGCCGACTGCGGCAGCTGCCTGGCTTTTGACGCCCGCCTGGCTTTGGCGGACGGTTCACGCCTGGTCGATTGCGCGTTCCTGAACAACTCCGCGCACTGCGGTGGGGCACTGGCTCTGTGGGGCGTGGAAGACGGGGCGCGTTTCCTGGTCGACAGCTCAAGCTTCATCGGCAACAACGCAACAAACTGGCATGGCGGTGCAATGTGGGTTGGGCTCGCGCTTTCTGCCAGCAGCATCTTCGAGCTCCGAAACTCCTCGCTTTTGAGCAATTCTGCACAGCGTGCTGCAGGAGGCTGCATCATGATGCTGGCCGACCAACCTACGATCCTGATCGACAAGGGCACCCGTGTGGACAACAACCTGGCGGGAAACGGAGGGGCATTTTGCGCTGCGTCTGGCTTGGTGGGGGACATCATCATCTCGGGCGGCAGCAGCGTGTCAGGAAATACTGCTTTGGCTAGGTCTGCCGTTTATTTGGGCGGCAGCCTTCAGGGCTCAATCCGGATTGTTGGAGAGGGCACTGCAGTGGATGGTAATGACAGCGGAGCGATTTATGTGCTCGGCGGCATCACTTCAACCGGCGGCATCTTTCTCACAAACGGCGCTTCGATGTCCCGCAACACCCATGCATACGACAGTGGAGGCGCCGTGTTTGTACATGGCAGCTTAGCGGGGCGGATTGAGCTGCGGGGAAATGCACGGATGGACAACAACACTGCCCTGTACGGGGGGAGCATCGGCATCGGTGGCGCAGTCAGTGCATCGGGCTCCATCACGATCACCGAAGGCAGCTGCGCGTCTGCCAATCAAGTGCCATATGGAGGCGGCCTGGTGTACATCAGTGATGCCTTCAGTGGGACTTTTGTGGTTTCGAATGGCAGCCGGGTCAGCAGCAATGAGGCCTGGGCGGGCGGCGTACTTTACGTGACTGGCCGCTTCAACGGGTCGCTGATAGTCAGAAACGGAAGCCACATGGACCACAACTTGGCCACTCTCCAAGGCGGCTGTGTTTATTTGAATGATGTGATGGATGCATCAGGCATATTCCTGGTCGCAGATAATAGCAGTGTGGACAACAACATGGCGAAAGGCGATCATAGCAGCAGCACGGGTGGGGTGTTGTACGTGAAGGAAACGATGGCAGGCAGCTTCACTGTCACCAGCCACAGCAGTGCGTCTCAAAACAGCGCAGTCCATGGCGGCGTGGTGTGTTGTGAGGCTGACCTGTCTGGAGCAGTCACAGTCTCTGATTACAGCCGCGCAGATGGGAACTCTGTGGACGGGTGGGGAGGTGTTGTCAGCACATACCTTGCGCTATCGGGCAGCGTTGCGATCATGCGAAACAGCAGCGCATCCGGCAACAAGGCAGCGTCCGCCGGCGGAGCGGTGGCGGTCGGCATTCAGGCGGACGGCTATGCAGAGATGAGCGGATCGATCAACGTTTCACATGGCAGCCGCATGGATCACAACAGCGCAATCTTCGGCGGGGCGTTGATCATAGTGAACAACTGGACCGGGTCTGTTGTCATATCAGATGACAGCTCTTGTAGCTTCAACTCCGCCACCAACATGGGTAAGCGCCTGGTAGCAAACCACGTGCATATGTCACTTGTCACCGATTGTATTGTCTGCGGCTGGGACTGTGCACATCCATGCACACGCACAGGTGTGGCCGTGCCCAACAGGCGCTGCGTACGCAGATCTGCAGTCCACAGGTACCTGACTTACCCGACCTGTATGTGTCATTCCAATGACCGCCGGCATTCATGAGCCTTTTTGAGGCTCGGTTTTCGTTTTGCAGGTTGCCGTCTGCATGGCCTCCTAGTCATCCCCTTGTGACCCTCAAAAAGCGTCTTAACAAATTAGTATGCCGCGCCTGAGTGGGTGTCCTTTGTGTTGCATTTCACACTTCACTGAAGTGACTTGACCATGCGACGAGATCCTGAACCGCAATCAAACCACCTTACACCTTATTCCTTTTGAAAACGAGTTGCTGAACAGAGTACAAACGTGCTCCATCGTTGCAGGAGGATGCGTGATGGTCCAATGGCAACTCGTGGAAGGGGCAAAGTTTGTGGTAGCTCGCAACTCCATCCTGGCCGGCAACACAGCAGGTGCCTGGGGTGGAGCGCTGTATGTTGAGCTTCTATCCTCCGGATCCATCCTCGTCTCCAACGGCAGCAAGTTCTACAACAACAGCGCTGGCATCCATGGCGGAGCGATCCTCATGCAATCCAGGTGAGGGTTCAGGGTTTAGGGTTTAGGGTCCTTATGCAATCGAGGCGAGGGTTCGATGTGACGTTAGGTTCATCGCCTGGCCCCTTGCATGACCAATGGTGGTGGTGGTGCTGGTGGTGTGGTGGGCAGGGGGGGGAAGGACACAGGAAATGTGGAACGCCAGTGCTTGACCGCCAACCAGCGCTGGAAAAAAGTTGATGCGTCACTTCCCATGCATACACGGTACCTCGCGCCCCTCCAGCTGCGAGGTGGGTGCGGATAGTGCGGACGCTGCCAGCACCACCCTCGCTGCATCTGCTATTAAGCGCCACATGCTGTGCTCCTGGCTGCAATGCATTTTATGCAGAATGAGTGGGCCAATAACGTTGGAGCATGGCAGCATTTTTGATGCCAATCATGCCGCGCAAGACGGTGGTGCGATCTTGTTAGGTACCACATCCGGTGTGCTTGGCGGTGACGGCCTGACGACCATCACTGTTGTCAATGGCAGCGGCTTTGTAGGCAACACTGCTGGGCGAGACGGCGGTGCAGTGTGCTTTAGCGACAACTTTTTTGGCACCCTGGATTTTGATCAGGGCTCGCTACTGCAGGACAACACCGCAGGGCGGTACGGTGGGGGAATTGCGTTCAGCGGTGATATGACAAACCGAACGTCATTCGCTGGCGGCAGCGTGCTGCAGCGCTGCAGGGCCGGCAGCCACGGCGGTGCCATCTACATGTATCGTCTGAGTGGCCAACTTAGCATCCGGGGTACAAACATCCTTGACAATCAGTCTGGCGGCAACGGAGGGGCTATTTACGCAGCCAGCGCGGGTGGTTCTCTTACCTTTGACAACGCAAGCAGCAGTACTGATGGCGGGGCTTACATCAACCGCAGCAGCATGCGGATTTCTGGCAATACAGCGAGGTCTGGCGGCGCAGTGTATTGTACAACACTCGTGATGGGTGGCATTGTCAGGCTTGCTGGCAGCAGCCTGCAGGCGTTTGGCAACAGCGCTGCCCTGGAAGGGGGTTTAATCAAGATCCTGGCTCTGCATGGATTGCTGCAGCTGGCTGCAGGCTGTAGCATCTCCAACAACAGGGCCGCAGTGTCTGGCGGCGCGGTTTCCATCGGCGCGCTAGCCCCAGGCGGCTCGTTGGTTGCGTCTGATGCGTTGATGGCAAACAACTCGGCAGCCACACACAACGGAGGTGCAATATGCGTGGCCGCACTTGGCATGTTTGCAACTGTGAATCTTTCCCGCTCTACGTTTGGTCCGGGCAACACAGCCCAGGCGTTCGGCGGTGCCGTTTATGTCGCCCTGGACAGCTCTGGGGCTGCAGGTGCTGCAACCCCAGGGCTTGCAGTAGCGAACACACCACCGGCCTCGCTCGTTGTTGAGCAGTGTGTGTTTGTTGCCAATGCGGCCACGAATTCCGGCGGCGCTGCGCTGGCGGTGGTGGATGGTGCTGCCACGCTTGTAACACGTTATGGGCGGCCAGTAACCGTCAACACTTCCTCATCACTTCCCAGCGTGCGCCTGAAAGCCCTGGTGAGATGCGCGTGGGCATGCCTGCGGAAGTCCTGGTGCGATGAGGCTTGCATGCAAGGTCGCTGCTGCGTGCTGCTTTAACTGACGTGGGTTGCGGGTTGGCCCCATGAACGGCGCCAAAATGATGGGTTGATGGGTTTCTGACATGGTGGCCTGGCAGGTTGTTAGTGGATCTCGGTTGTGCTATGTGAATATGTGCACCCACACCCACTCCCACGCCATTGCTCATGCCCTGCTGTATGACGCACTCTCTGCCAGGTGCGCATCTCCAACTTCACAGGCAACACTGCGGCCGCTGGCGGGGCGCTACATCTTAACGCCTCAGGCATCCAGCTGACTATAGGTAGCTCAGCGTTTGCGTCCAACGTGGCAACAGCTACCACTGGTGGGGACGGCGGCGCTCTCCTTATCTGCGGTGCAGGCGGTCCAATCACCATCGCCAACTCCTCGTTCATGGGCAACTCAGCAGCGCAGAGTGGGGGCGCAGTCAGCATTGAGACACCAGGCCAGCTGGCAGTCATCAACAGCTGCCTTGATGGCAACAATGCTGCGAATGTAGGAGGTGCGCTCCATGTGAGCCTGTCTGCCCTGGACCATCAGGTCAGTGTAACCGGTAGTAACTTCACCCGAAACCATGCTGGCATCAGTGGTGGTGGGTTGGAGTTGAGCAGCACCCAGCTTCAGGCCAATGTGTCACAGCATCATCTGCCGGCGTCCCGCACCACCAACAGCGGCAGCACTGCTGACGGGAGTAGCCTCCTCGCGTCGTGGGCAGTACTATCACAGTGCACGCTGCAAGGCAACAGCGCGGGTTTCGCTGCCAGCACTGGGGCAGGTGTTGGCGGCGGCATTCACATTGCCGGTCCGGTATCTGTGCTGCTGGACAGCAACGCCCTCACGGGAAACACAGCCACAGTGGGGTCTGCACTGGCCATCGAGCGTCGGTGCTTGAGCGCAGCTGGGCATCTTGCTGGTTCAAACTCGCCGTCACCATTTCCATCGGGCAGTGCCCATGATTTCCATGTGGTACGTCCTAAAGGGTGAAACGGCCTTTCAAAAGACACTCAAGCATGCTGCTGGCAAGCACTTGCAGCGGCCCTGCTGACCAGTTGCGCCCTGGCATTGTACCCTGCCTGGTGTGAAGGCGCTGCTTTGCGTCGTCCGTCGACCGCAGTTGCTCAATCTACGTGCTGGCTGCATGTGTAAGGCTCGACCTGCGCTGCATGTGCTGTGCAGGGTGGTGCCGTACTGCCATGGGCGAGTGTGATCCGGGCCTTCGACCACTCTGCTACGTCAACAGGCTGCTGGCCAGTAGTGCTGTTGGATCCATTGGTGAGTGCTGCACTGCTGCTCCTGGGCACCTGCCAGATGTTTTTTTTGTTTTGTTTTTATTGCTGCTGCATAGAGAAATGTGCTTCCACATGTCGCTGCTGCTGCATGCTGTCAGTGTAACTTTCACTGCCCCTGCGGCGTGAGTCTCCCTGCCCCACACAGCTTCCATGCAGGCAGTGGCAGACATCACCCGCATCCCGTGGCCTTACCGCGTTTGGTGCCAAACTTACCATATCAATGGTGCTGCCCTGAATACAAAGCCCTGAGGGGGTTCTTTGTGTGCATGTCCGTTCATCTGCAGAGCGATCCGGGCATGGCATCCAGTGACCCAGGCAACACGCTGGTGTCGCTGCCACAACAGCCTAGCGCCGTGATGCTTGCGTGCCGGGCGGATCCCGGCGCGACATCTCCCACACCACCCACCAACGGCTCGTCCACAGCAAAGACCGCCACAAGCGACCTGCCTCTGCCAACCGAACCGTCAGCCACTGACAGCGCACTGGCACAGTACATCACAGACGCAGTGCTGGAAGATGCTGCAGATGCCACTGATGGGCTCAGGTCGCTGCTGCGCATGCAGCAGGTCCTGGCATCAGGCTGTGGCAACACCACCTCCGGCAACAGTGGTGGCACTTCCAATCCAGATCCAAGCAGGCATTCCCTTGATCAACCTGGTGCTGCTCCTGCTTCAGTGGTGCTGGCAGTGAGCCCGCAAAATGTGCAGGTTATGATGTCTGCTTGGACAGGCCAGGATCAGCCGTTACCTTCAGAACTACAGCAGCAGCAAGGCGGCATGTCACCAGCAGACGGCACTACCAACAGCACCAGCCCAATCAGTAGCGCTGCTAGCAAGGACGGTGTGGCCACGCATTCTGTATCAAAGCACAACGGGGTGGTGTTGGTGTCATCAGGCGCCCAGGGCAGGATCGATCTTCCGCTGAATGCGACTGTGAACATCACCGCTAGCCTAGTGACATTCATGGGCATGCCTGTGCAGGGTGAGTGGCTCATGCGGAGTGTACTGTCCGAGGGTAGTGGAATACATGACATTTGTGGTTGTAGCATGGAGATGCAGCATGGAGAAACGACTGATGCTGCTCCCCCCCATTGGTGACACCTGCCGTTCGCTATGCTGCTTGCTTGCATATTTGGGTCTGTGGTGTGACAAACACCAAGCGTGATGGGCGACCCATACATTGTTGTTTGATTAGGTTTTTCCTCACTTGGCCGATCAGGCCCATTCGTGGACGACCCACTGATGTTTTGCCGTGTGTTTGCAGACCACATACCCTTCAATGTCAGCATCAGCATGTCAAACACTGCTGGCCCAAGACCCACCGCCCTCTCGCAGCAGCCTCAACTGCTGGGTGACCTGGTGGCTGAGGCGCGCAACGGCGCTGCGGTGTTTGCCAACCTCAGTGTCCGGGCCATACCGGGGTTGTATGTGCTGAGCCTGACAGCGGCAGATAACTTTGCACAGGCCATCGTAGCAAGTCAGCAGGTATGTGCAGGAGTACCGTACTGGCAATGTCTGATGTGTTTATCGTGACTGACTTACCGTAGCGCTGCAGTGGGACGGGGCACAAGCTCACCCTTGAGTTTGTGACAGCACTTTGATTGCGCTGATTTGTTTTCAAGGCAGGCTGGATGCAGAACACCCCTGCCTAATCAGCAAAGCATGCACGGCACCTGCGTGACGAGGATGCTCGGAAGAGTTTCAGGGTGTGGCTTCCTGCATGTGCTTACAATGCTTTTCTCTTCATGCAGCTTCTGCTGGTGAGCAGTACAGCGCGCGTGCTGCCATGTGCCTACGGCCAAGTGCGCCACGGCGCCGACGGTATAAGCTGCGAGGCATGCGGTGAAAACACGTTCACCCTGGATCAGGACCCTGCATGGCTGGCTGACACTTCCGGTGGTGCTATTCGTAAAGACAGCATGACAACATCTGCCAACGACACAGTGCCGGGCGATGACGTGACAGGGGTGTGCTCCGTGTGCCCGGCGCAAACCGCCTGCCCAGGTGGGTGGTTGCACACGGAGTGCAATGCTGACTGGAAAGCATTTTAATCGCAACCTGGGTGCACTGTGTGCCATCAGGGGTATGGAATAAGGTTGCCGTTTGCGAAAGCGGGTTTCGCTCTTGTACCCATGCCTGATGCTTTGCTCAAGAAGACCCCTCTGCTTATCCAGCAGTGATCCTGTTCCCAGCACCAACTTCTGCTCCACCGTAGTATTTTTGTTGCTGTTTTGCCTCCATTTCACAGGTGGATCGGCGGTGGTGCCGATGACCGGCTGGTGGCATTCCTCTGCAAATTCCCTCGCAATGCACCGCTGCCCCAATCCTAGGGCATGCGCATGGGACGACCGCACGGCCCTGCTGGCCGCCTGCCAGGAGGCTTGGTACGATGACCTCACCGTTGACGCAATACAGGGCCTGTTGCCACCTCGAACCAGTGCATTCACAGATGCAGCTGCACTGGCATGCAATGTACCTATCGACCTGCCGGCAGCGTCCTCATGGTCTACCTGGCATGGCTCCAATACCCTCAACTCCAGTGCTACAGTGCAAATCCCGTACACCCAGCTGGAGTGTGCAGACGGCTACACAGGGCCGCTGTGTGCTGCATGCCTTCCTGGGTACTATATTAATGCGGAGTTCAAGTGCAATAGATGTGGCAATACGGTCGCGAGGACTGCTGGTCTGGGGATTGCGTACTTCATTGGATGCATTGTGCTGGTGGGCCTATGCCTGTATGTCACATTCAGAGATGACTACACGAGGCGGGCTGGCCTGTCCGACATCGTCAAGGTGTGTGTCAACAACACTGGGTCTCGGTGCTGTAGGCATATCGTTTGTTCTCTTTTTGTTCGGTAGAGCCAACACCCTTGAAATATTTCAGCACTTATCCAGTGTTCCAAAGTACTGTGGGCGGTAATCCGTGTTGCTGCCGCACGCAACTAAACCAAGCAATAACCAATAAAAAAATAGTAAAAAGCCTTTTTTTAAAGCCGTATATAGACGTGCTTGTAAGGGACCATCAACGAGCCCGCATTGCATGGCAAATGGGTTCATACTGGTGGGTGCCACAAAAGTGCTGTTCTGTCACTGCATCCATCGCCATGCTACCACAAACATGCCATGCAGGTGATGATCGTGCATGTGCAGTACCTGGTCATCATCGTCCGCCTCAACATACCCTTCCCGCCCTCCGTGGAGCGCTTCGCCGCCGTGTTCGCGGTCTTCACCGGCTCCGAAACCGCAGTGGCGTTCAGCCCCTCATGCTTGGACCTTGATGGGGACTCCGCCTGGCAGGCGCGCTCCCAGCTGCTGGGCTCGTTGCTCATCCCCGTGGCAGTGACGCTCGCATGCATGGCGTTGTGGACGCTCAGGTGAATGCGTGGGCACACCGCGGCTTGCTTTGCGCTCAAGGACAAGCTGTGGACATACGGTGTAGGAAGCGGATATGGACACATGCAAGTACCGGCGTCCCTCCCTCATAACAATGCAGAACAGGATTACCCCAAACCGCAAGGAGAGGTTCAGCCTCAAACCAGCCATGACCATCTCCTGGCGCTTTCGGTATTCACTAGTGATGAATCATCATGGTCGTTCATGCTGGGTGACACACCTGGGAGCCTAAAGCGTCTGCCACGTGCACACCACTGCTTGCACAACCACAGGTGGTTTTGGGTCACCCACAAGGCAAAGGCGGTGCAACCTGGCGATCAGGCATCGGACTCAGCCCCGCCCGGGCCTCCAGAGGACTCCAGCACAGGCTCCGCCCACCATTCAGAAACAGCGGAATACCAGCTTTATACGGTCCAGCCTGGATCAATGCTTAAAACTGACATGGAAGCAAGCACAGACATGGATAGCACGTCCTCAACCGGTCACGCGGTATGCCCATCCACTGTTGTCAAAGCAGCAGCAGCAGTGCAAGGAGCTAAAGTGGATGACAGGACGGGCAACAAGTCTTTAACATCACCAGCCCTTGCCATCAGCAGTGCCTTAATAGACGGATCAACATTGCCTGATGACAGCAAGGCCACCATCCTGTTCATGCCGCAAAACGACGTGCTTGCAGCCAGTGCAGTGGACACAAGCACAGCGACGGCAGGTCTGCGAGCTAGGATCAGCACTGCAAATGCTCGCGTGAGCACTGCAGGCAGCACGAACAACCCTGCTTCTGCAACAACACTGTGCAGCAGATGTCCTGCCCATGTGTTGGAGCCTGTGAGTGGAGGTGGTGCTGTGGGGGATAGCGCGGCCGTTGAGGCCGCATCCTCCTCCTTGCAGATGACTCCGCGTGCAGAGCTGCCACGCATAGCCGCACTGGGTGCTTTACACAGTCCCAGATTTGAGCCTCGCTACCCCAGTATTCAGGCAGATGGCAGCATCCTGAACGTTTTCAGTGCACCCAGCACATCCACTGCCCACACCGCCACCACTGTGGCCCGCGAGTTGTCAAGCCCTCTCGCAGCAGCAGAAGCTTTGACGGGCACACCAGGTGGTGTGGAAGCATCCACATCAGATGCCGACCGTCTTCACGGCCAAGATGACGCTTCAGATCCGCAGATGGTCAGTCGCACCAGCAGCAGTGCCACGGTGCAATTTCTGCAGCGGCTGCCGGCCCCACAAGCAGGAGCGCTGCAACCCGTTGGCCCCGCCAACAACCTGATGAGCAGTACAGGGAGACAGCATGTCTCCCCCCAGCAGGCAGAGGTGCTAGAGGGCAACAGTCGTGCCGCGCGCATGAAGGGCAGCCATGATGATGCTCGTCCTCAGCTAGCGGCGGTTGGTGCCAGCCCTCCTCCGCTTCCCATCGAGATTGCAGCCAACAATGCCGGCACAGCAGGCATGGGCACCGCTGGTAGTGCTGACAGGAGAGGCAGGGCCCTTCGCTTCCAAAGTGAGGGCAACGCAAAACACCAGCGCAGTGGCCAACCACAGCGGCTGCCTGGCAGCGCACATGTATCAGCACCAGCACCGGCATCAGCACCGGCATCAGCACCAGCATCAGCACCGGCGTCATATCAGAGCTCACTGCCAGAAATGCCGTCTGAAATCATGGGCAAGCCGGTGGTAAGCTTGGGGCTGACTCCGGACCCCTCTCGGCCGTCCGCAGGAGGCAGCAGCAGCCTGCAGTACAATCAGTCAGCAACACAGTCAGCGTCGCAGTCAGCAGGAAGCTCGTTCGGGCTATCCGGCAGGTTCAAGCAACGGAAGCGACGCAACTCAGCAGGCTCGTCCCTAGCCATGTCTGTGGACACCTCCTTGCCGCTATGGCGGCAGCTGCTGCTCGTGCTGCTCGTGGCTGTGTTTGTGCTGTACCCCGCCTGGGCCAACGCAGCGTTGAGCGTGTTTGCATGCTACACAGTGGACACCGGCAATGGGCCGTACGCGTACAATCAACAGGTGTGTGGGACATGACAAGCAGCACAATCTGCCTGTGTTGGAACTTATTTATATTGCGAACGTCGCTCCAGTCCTCACCATGGTCCTCACTCTTGCATTTCGGGGCTGTTTCTCTTAGCCTTTCAACTTGCTTGCGCTTGCAATTCTCGCTCTACACGTGCAGAGCACGTGGTTCAGGGGCTACTGGGTGAGGGACATGACGCAGGAGTGCTACACGGGCCTGCACGCACGCCTCTACCTCCCCATCGGCATCGTGTCGGTGATCGCCTTTTGCGTCCTGCCGCCGGCCGCCAGCCTCATCATCA
>BDDA01000121.1:0-17449 GCA_001662385.1 Chlamydomonas asymmetrica | reverse complement strand
GGCGTCACCGGAACCACCTGAAGCAGTGCGATGTGGCACAGCAGTACGGCTTCCTGTACCGCAGATACAGGTGCGCACATGCACCCGTGCAAGCGTGATGCTTGAACATTGGAGCTTTGACCCTGCCAGGATGCAGGCAAAATGCTTTCGAGGCAGTGGCCCGTGTGTTCTGTACGCATTGCAAGGTACTCCGCTCCATGGAGGCTGTGGCGTCCACTCATTGAACGGTCATACCAAAGATTGATAAGTGTGACCGGGTTGGTTGCCCAGGTACGCTTGAATGGCATGCTTACATTATGATACCGCGTTGGCGCTGCTGCAGGCGCCTGTGGTTCTTCTGGGAGAGCGTGTTGCAGCTGGAGACGTTCGGGCTGGTGGCTGCCGGCGTGTTCACGCGGACGCTGTCGCCTTACCGCCAGGCGCTGGTGGTCTTCTCAACTCTGCTGGGCATCAGCGTGGTCAACATTGTCTGCCACGCGTGGCGCCACTGGGTGCTGGTGAGTTGGCGCATGCATCGGCACTTTGCACATCCTGCTTTCCTGTGCAGTAGTAGCGCCCCCTTCAACTTTCAAGTCCCACTGGTGCTTTGGCTGTCACACACGCCTGATGCAAACATTCCGACCTGAGTATCTGCTCTGTTTTCCTGCGGGTCTGTAATTCAGCCATGCGTGTATGCTTCCCTGCATGGATGTCCATCATGCACCGGCTGTGTCGTCCCCTGCACCCGTCATGATGTCCTGCCTCAATTGCTTCTGCGGTGTTACTCCTGCTACCCACAAAAGCGCCCCTAATGCACCTCACAATGCCATTCCTTCCTGCATGCATGCATGCAGCACGTCATGGAGTGCATGTCACTCGGCGCACTGCTGCTGACAGTGGGGCTGTCGCTGTTTTTCATCGGATCCACGTCGCAAACCTCCCTGGACCAGGTAATCCGCGGTACACAGGCTGCACGGCACTGCACTGTGTGCTTGGTGGACCCCCCTTGTTCAGCACTGAGTCCTTGTGGCCGCTTTGCTCTTGCCCCGCTTAGGTTGTAGCACCTGTCTTTGTCTCCTGGCCCCATCTGTGGATCGCATGGGTTGATCGGCAGCCGCTCTCCCCATGCAGGATCCCGTAGCGTACTGTGCCAAACGGGTCGCCGACAACGTTATGTGCCATGAATGCTTGCCTGTGTGCTGGTGCACACCTGCTCGACTAGTCAGCCGTACACAGTGCTTTGAGCCCATCATGCCAGTGCAATGGGGCATGGGGCTACACGCTCTCCTAGTGCTGTGATGTTTGAGGCCTGTGCATGCACCAGTGCCAGCCACTGTGATGTGCACTGCCATTTTGCCATATGCCACTTGCAGATATCTACGGACGCAGCTGGCGTCGCCATCATTGTCTTGAACGCTGTAGTTATTGCCATCTTTGCAGGTGGGTGTTTGTGTGTGTTTGTGAGGTTGAAGTTGCCTGAATGCGTGTGTGTGTCTTGGCGGCGTGTGCGCCGTATGTGGACTGGTCCAAACACCGCCACATGCGATCAACGCTTATGGCCGTGGGGTCACTCGAATTACAGACTGAGGGAATGAGGGAGGGAATGAGGGAGAGTGCTGACTGCTGGCTTGCGTCTCTTGAGGTTGAGAGCGACAGGGCGTTGCTCACCGTAAGCTGACGAGGCATCACTAAGCGTCAGGGACACGGGCATGCACAGTGTGCAGAGCACGGCAGCTGTCTGCCTCGGCTGCTGTTGAGCTGCTTGATTGATCTCAGTGCACCCTACCTTCTGCATGATCCTGTCTACAGCATGCAGCGCGCCAGCGCATTTCCTCGCGCATGTGACTCCTGCTGCCTGCCCTGACCATGCTGCCGGTCGGTTTTGCCGGCACTGCATTGCAGGCTACCTGGCGATGCTGCTCAGTAGCATCGCTCCTCACATCCGCCCCCTGCCTGGATCGGGCATACTTATCAGTTCCCAATTTCCCACACATGCCGCCATGTTGCTCTTCCTGGCACACACTCACCTGCAGGGATGCTTCTCTATGGCGCAAGATCAGCGCTGGCGGCAGCGGCCCGCAAGGTGTGGCGCACCGTCACTTGCAGGAGGCAAGCAGCTGGCACGCCGTGCGCTGCCGTCCAATGACACAACGGCTCCAAGCTCCAAGCGCATGGCAAGGCGCCGCAAAACCCTAGGGGGCGCACGAGGAGGATTGCACCCGCTGAAAGTCGTTTGGAAGCACCTGGTTGCTTACCCGCTGGCCGCGAATTCTTACTAGCCCGTGCATTGTGCTTTTGTGTCGTGTGTCACCCGACGACACGTTATTTGACTGCCCGGGCTAGTGTTGTGCGATGCCACACGGTCCATCACGTATGCGCACAACGAACCTCAATCATATTGTTGGTTGTGCCTGTTCCGTATTCGGTCTTCGTTCGGTCCAACTGCATGCGACCTTCCTGCCAACCACACATCAGGAAGGCTGATTCGGTGAGCGGGGAGCCTGAGTAAACTTGCGGCGTTAACAAACGCTGGCAAAATCGCGACACGTCATCAAATGGATGCAGGACTGGTGCAGGATGTGGTTGCCACAGTGTGCAATCACCGGTGCATTTCCTGCATAGCTCCTGGGTTCTCCTTTATAATTGAATGTTGAACGTTAATATATTCGTCTCGAGCCCGCATGAGCCTGATCCTGGATCTTGTTCATGGTGTGGACCTCAACCATGTGCTGCTATTAGGTGTAATGTTATGCAAATACCTATCGTCTTTCCGTCTGCGTCTGTGAACCGTGTGTTGGCATATGATAATGTAGCAATACCGCGCATCAAAACACGGACATGAGTACTGTTCCCAGCTGTCAGGGGTCGTAAAATGTAATAGTATCACCTGACTGGCCTGTGCGTTACATTGCTAACAGCCACGTACGACACTGCGCTCGTTGCACTGCATTTTTCCACCGTCCTGTTGTATTGTCTTGTTACATCCTGGTTGCCTCAGGAGCATGGTGACCAACTCAGCCCGTATAACGCTTTGCCAGGTCACCTGTTTGCATTCTGACGGTGCTGGCCCAACACTTTCAAGTTTGCCGGGCACATGCACTGCGTCCCACCAAGCAGTTTGTCCACATGCACCGACCGGCTTGTAAACATATAGCTTATTACTCAAATACTGTTCTCAGCCCTCATGATGCGCATGAATTGGGTAGCCACAGTCGGAATCCGCCTGACACGCAGGACGACAGCGTTAACACGACAGAGCCAGCAAAGGCGACAGCTGCGGTCCGATTTGTTGAGTCGATCTGCACCCAGCCTGCTCCATCCCACCTGCGCGAGGGAGCATGTTGCAGTCTGATTGCAGTTGCCGCAGTGCATCAGCGCTGCATCAAGAGCCATATGGGGCGCTTGGGGGTCCTCGCTCCTCTCTCATTGCTGCCTGCGCACAATGCTAGTCGAATGTCGCTGTCGTTGCCTAGCATTGGCTGTGGTGATGGTGTTATGCAGGCAACGCTGCTGCAAGGGTGTACCGTAGGGCTGTGCGCTGTGTGAACCTGGGATTGCATGTGCTGCACTGCTTTTGAGCGAGGCAGGCGGCGGCTGCAGCTTGGGCCTGCAAAGCACGGCCGCTCTAGGGGTGAAGGTCGGGTGGCGTAAACGGGGACCAACAAACGGGGGACCATAATCTGCTGCATGTTCAACACGTCACCCTCCGGGTCCAGCAGTACGCCATTCTACAACAATCCAGCGGGCACACCAGGGGAGCTGAATCTCGGGGTCATGCTGACCGGGGTGTAAGCGTGGGCGTCGGTTACCATTTGCATGCCAGCAGTTGCCGGGGGGCGCGCTAGGGGGACCTTGAGTTGCGACTGTGTGTACCCTCACGCTCACGCCATCAGGTGCTGTCAACATAGCACACTACTCGACCACAGGCTGTGCAACTAACGGTCCGTGTGTTCAAATGCAGTTGAATGTGCATTGTGCGCAAATGCCTGCCTGCGTGCTTATGGCGACCCCGGCTGCAGAGTCTGTTGGCATGGCAGGTGCGGGGGCAAACGTGCCGGTCAAGGTCAAGCCCACGCATCGCACCAGCTTGCACGGCCATAACTTCGTACCGTATGATGCCTTGCAATATCAGGAGACGTGCGGCCCAAGGTCCAAACAATAAATAAGGCACACCCAAGGCCATGTTGCGTAGGGTGCACTGTCGTAACAGATCCGCTCTATGCCTAGGTTGGCAAACCTCTGTCTACTGGTCCCCATCTAGGGCAGTCCGATCAAAATGCTCCTGTGCAACATGCAGTAACATGAAGTGACATAACGAATCCGATGGTGCTTACATGCGAAATTAGCCGACCAACAAACGGTGATGAGCGCAAGCAGAAGTGCGGCAGCGAGCTCTGCCACAACAACTACTTAAGTAATGCTGAAGAGTCTCCACCCACGAGGAGGAGGTGCGTGAGACGCCTGTCCCGCCAAGACCCGGCCCAGGGTTTGACGAAGTGCCTAAGCTGCCTGCAGCAGCCACACCCCGCGCCCGCCTCGCTGGTTATGCTTATTTATGCGCCCTTGTTGACCGCCGCAGCCAGCTCAGCCGCCTGACGTGCAGCCTCGGCCGCCGCCTCCCTCACGGCCTCCGACTTGAGCTGGCCCACGGCCTCGTGCGCGATGTGCTCCAGGAACTGCAGCAGGCCGAAGGAGGGCTGCTCGGTGGCGCCGGGCGTGGAGCTGGACGAAGATGCGCCTGCGCCTGCGTCTGGCTCATCCAGCAGCAGCTGGTCCCACAGCTCCTCGTCCTCACCGCCCTCACGCAGCATACGCACCTGCGCGAAGCAGCAGGCGGAGGCAGCATGATGGCATTCAGATCCGCCTTCAGCATTACAAACTAGCAATCCGCCAGGATGTAAACTAATATCTTATGCTGCCAGTATCTTATGCTGCCTTGTCCACTACGCCAGCAACCAGGCAGCGAGGTATGTGTACCTGCTGATTGCATTGGGCGTTCCCCAAACACGCCGTGCGCGTTCGATACGCCCTCTCCGCTCGCATTCAGCGAATAGGCAGGGTCGATTGCTCGTGGGTGGTGGTGGTTTGCAGTCAAGACACCAATCATAGCGGCCACGACACGCTGCGCAAACGCCACAAAACGGTTCAGCAGTGCTTTGCTGGATCAACCCTACCACCCGAGCACCACCTAGGACGCTTCACAAGGGCCCCTGCAGTGTACCCCGGCACCAGTGCACAGGAAGCCCCATGTAGGTGCTTGCCACCAGCGCGCTCCTCACCTGCGGCATGACGCGGCGCTCCGAGCGGATGGCGGCGATGGCCTTGCGCAGCGCGCTCTGCTGGGGTGGCGGGAAGGGCATCTCCGGCGGGCAGCGCTTGGTGTAGTACACGAGGACGAGGATGTAGGCGTCCAGCAGGAAGATGGGCGCCGTCGCCTGGGAGATGGCCGCGCGGCTGAGCGAATGCCGCTGCTGCGCCTGCGGTGCGTTGCATGCACATAGACACACCCAGTACGGACATACACCCTTACGGTCTGCGCTTTGCCCTTTACACGTTCCTGATGTGACGTAACATAAGTACATAACACAGCATGATATTAGCGCTTTGCTCTGCTGGTGTGCATCTGGGGGAAGCAATCGCCGTCCAGTCCACACACTCATGATTCAAAGGTAATGATTCAAAGGTAATGATTCAAACGTAATGATTCAAAGGTAATGTGCGAACTTGTTCCACATGCACTCCATGCCCCACATATGCGAACGGTGGCTGGCTTGTGCCAACCGCCGTGTGCGCGCTAACACGAGAAGAACATCGAGGGCACGACATGTCTCAGCACGTTGTGCTTGTGCGTGTGCGAGTGCGTGTTGCGGAGTAATGCGGGGGGCTCACCGGCGTGTCCGGGTCCATGTAGGAGGTCAGGACGGGGTACACGGCACGCGCAAGCTCGTTGGGCGGCAGCACGGTCCACAGGTAGCGCAGGAAGGTGGTGAGGTCCGGGTGCTGGCCGGGCGCGGGCGGCGCCAGCAGCGGCGAGCGCAGCAGCGCGTACACCAGGCGCGGCATGGCGGCCAGCGGCGGCGCCTTGGGGAACAGCAGGTCCACCTGATAACGAACAGCGGTCAAGGCCGGAGGTGAGGGATGCGGATGAACCGAAGCATTGAGAGGGTGTAGTGTGGAGCAACAGGGCAACGAAAGCAGGCCGAACATAGTGGATAATCGCCATGCAGCCTATTCCTAACGTGTTGTCAGGTCCGCGAGCACATCAACGTGACACGGGGACCTCAACCACAGGGCATTGGTACTTTAGACTGTAGTGTATGCTTTTGTTGTACTTGCTTACTGCAGGTACAACAAAACGTGCACCTGGCGCAAACTACGGCATCCAGGGTTTGGTTGCGTGGCCTGACTGCTTCACCCATGTATGCGTACATTATGCGTTTGTATGTGTGGGGGGCGAGGGCGGACGGCGGGGCCTCACCGGCACGGTTGAGAGCTGTGCGTAGCTGAGCGTGGGCTGGATGAGGCTGTGGTACGTGACCACCAGGTTGACCAGCCAGTCGCGCAGCATGAGGCGCGCCTCGTGCAGCGTCTGCAGCAGGCGGGCACAGTGAGTGAGTGAGTGAGTGAGTGAGTGAGTGAGTGAGTGAGTGAGTGAGTGAGTGAGTGAGTGAGTGAGTGAGGGGAGACAGACACACGCGCAACTACGCAATAGCACAGTGGCTGGCCTCCATCTTTCCAACACAGATCAGCGCAGATACGTCGCTCGCCATCGTCATGCGCAGTCTCTATCCCAGCGTTGTCTGCACGGCCCCACAGGAATCATACAATAGCACGGGCCGTTTTTCCTTAATGCCTGAGTAGTGAGTGCCAACCTGGGTGGGCCCAGCTGCCGCCTTGTGTCAGCTTTATGCGCTCATGCAGTCATACCAGGCCCCAAGGGCCGGCTGTGCATCATGCTCGTGGCAATATGCCGTATGCAGCGCTCAGCCAGTCGCGTCTCACCTGCATGCGTGAGACCCACATGACCTTGTGGATGACCCACGCCGCCACCGCATCACCGTTGATCTGCACACGCATGTCACGTTACACTCGGTAGCACTGCTAAGAGGCAAGAACCATGCGGAACACCTGATGCCTTGTGGCAGCCCAGCTTTCTTAAAGCTTGGCTTCGCAAGTGGCTTTGCGCATGCTCGTTGTCCGCAACGATGCGAAGCACGTTAGACCCCTTGCAGCCTTGTAGGTGCCCCATTCCATCACAATGGAGCCGCACAGCAACACGAAAGCTTCCAGCATGGCCGCGCCTGCACTACCTGTTCGTACGGTTCGTGGGGAGCCGCGATAGGGATCTGCACACCGACCAAGGCAGCACACACACATCAACCAGGGCAGTACACATGTGTCAACCAATGCAAGAGTGTGTTGACAGGACCAGGAGGATGGGCATGGCCGAGTGCAGCAAGTGCAGCAATGTTGTGCAGCATCACGCAGGCAGTCACCCGCAGCCAGGACCGTGTGCGGCTCATTGCCAGGCATGCATGAGAGGGCAGGCGCACACGCTTAATGCATATAAGGTGCTTGTGCACGTCTGCGTACCCTCTGCGTAACGACGCGAAGGCGCCGTTGCAGCTCCCAGCGCCATGACGAGGTCGCGGTACTGCCCGACTTGGTGGGCACCAGGCAGGTGTACTGGAATGCAACCTGCATGAGCGAGTGTGTGCACCCGCAGCATGGATTTGTGACCGGTTAACATTTGTCGCGACATGTGATATGTCATATGTGGGATATGCCTGGGTGCAATACAGGAATGGCAGCTGTGGGTAGAGGTGCTGTTGCAATCAACTACCAGTCAGGGGCTCCACCGCCTGCCTCCAAGACCGCCATAGTGCCAGTGGCGATGCATGGGCTGGCGAAAACGCCATGATGTAGACCAAATGAGAGGGGGCCTGAGGATCAAGACACTGTCATGGAGGCAGCGCCAGTATCACATCGCACGCGGTCGCGTCCATCAAGTCAGGCATGTCAGGATGTTGGGCGCAGGCTGCTCACCTGCATGGTGGGTGGCTGCACCCAGGGTGATGCAAAGCCCGAGTGCTGCGAGTAGTCAAATTCAACTGCAGGCAGGACAAGCAGCACAGCAGCACACCACGCCAGCACCATGCGATGGTTTGATCGAGCATTCCAGCAGCAACAGGAGATGCGGGCGATGGTGAGTGGACGACACTCCGCAGGCGTGGCGTGATATGCGCATCTGACGACCAGAAGCTACCCCGGCGTGGCCTAGGTCACCCCGCCAGCCTCGTCAGCCACCACCTAGGGCACATGCTGGTTTGAACCCTAAATCGTAAAACCCTAAGGTCCAGGGGGGGGCAGGGATGCTGTTGACCTCCACTACCGTAAGGTGTGTCCCAATGACCGGCGGTCCCTATGAAAGGCTCTCCCATGGAAACGAGTTGCCATGCTTCGCGACTCTGCGAGCAGATGACGCGCATCTTCCGCCTGCAGAGCCCTCGCGACTCACCCACAAACGCGTCGTTGACGTCGCAGGCGCCGATGTGGTGCAGGCTGTCCACCTGGGGGTCCTGCAGCAGCCGCCCGTAGTAGCGCGTGGCCTTGAACAGCGGGTTGGTGCGCAGGCGCAGCAGGCCCTGCACATGCACACACATGCGCGGAGATGGCCGGAAACACACAGGCATGGACAGTGAGCACAGGGCTCACGCGATGATGTGGCATAACACAACAGGACACAGGCATGCATACGGGGCAAGAAGGGAGCGCACTGATGGGCGATCGTGGCACTGTCGGGGGGGCGCTGGCGGGGACAGCGGGGAGAGGCGCCGGCGTCGCTTGCAGGGCAGGGCGGGGCATGCATGCAACGGTCCTGCCATGCATTTCAAGCGAGCGTACACCTGGCATGGCTGAGCGAACCTGGCCTTGCGCTGTTGCAAGCATCCCTGACCAACAAGCATAGCACAGCGGCCGCGCCCACCTGTGTTGCTCCCGCAGATGAGAGGCGCCGGTACATATCCTGCAGCCGCATGACATGCAGCAACGCAAGGACCAGGGAAACGACACTGAGAAACTGGATGTTGCCACTGTGTATTCCAAGCCACTATGCTAGCACCAATCCTGCAAGATACCCTTGCATTCCAGATGCCACAGTAGCTGGACAGTTGCATTACGAATGGTGAGATGTTATGATATGTGTCGCTACATCAGGAGCGCGTTGGCCACATGGCCCATGCTCCCCCCAGATGGGGACCAGGCGAGCAGAAGAGGGTGAGATGTACATGGCCGCTCGATCCGTCATGACCTCCTAGTAGCCACTAAGCACTGCCATATGCCGGTCTGGGCCTCTGGCTATACTGGTCCGGGTGATGTAATCTCTCTCTCTCTCTCTAGTATCGTGGTGACCTCCTAATTCCCAGCAGCCCTCCCTCACCTGCGGCAGCGCCGACTCCTCTGCGCTGGGGTACAGGTACAGCCCCCCCCCTGTACCGGCCGCCAGAGGCTCCAGCAGAGACAGACCCAGCGGCGCAGCAGAAACGCAGTACAGGTCGCAGCACACGCCCAGCGCCGCGCACGCCACGGCCGCCTGCGAGGAGCAGACACGCAAACGGCGGCCGAGCCCAGAGTTAACATGGTGCGCGTTGATTGGCTTGGTGCTTCAAGCAGTGTCAGCCCTCAGCTAGAAGGGAGTGTTGGCCTCAGCTAGGACATTTTACATGTGAAAACTTGACCCAAATTCCCTGGATGCGTGCCAGCCCGCCTAATTTGCAGCATGTGCCACTGTGTGCTGCCAGATGAGAATGCTGGACTAAGGGAATGATCGAGGCACAGGATTGGGGTGCATTCCTGGTAACTGGATTCACCCGCCCGGGAGGATCAATACATTGGAGAGCCGGCGCCAGCAGGCTCGCTTGTACATGTGTGTGGTATGATCAAGCGGCGATTGGTGATTTACTCATCTTCCCTCACATCCGGTGGCCAGTGCGGGTCATTAGGGCATATGGGGCGGCGGCATGCGTCATCAATCACGCAGCCAGTAATCACCCACGGCAATCACCTCTCACCTGCTCATAGAATTCCCGGGATGCTGGCGGCACATCGTTCAGCCACGCGTCCTGCTCGTTCTGCTCCACCGCCGCTGCAGCTGCCGCCGCTGCCGCGTTTGCCGCCGCCGTGGTCGCCGCCGCCGCCGCCTTTACGGCCGCCACCGTCGCCGCGGCGGACGCCGCCTGCTGCTGCATGACCGTGACGGTCGCCGCCGAGGACGCTGACGTGGCGCTGATGGCGGCTGTGGCCGCCGCCGCCGCCGCCAGCTTCGCGGCCGCCGCTGCCTGCGCCGCCGCCATGGGGTCAGCATCCGGCTGCGGCTGGAACATGCCGCTCATGGAATGCCGCATGGAGGATTGTCCTTGGAAGGCGCCTGACACGGACTGCCGGGCACCGACTTGAGGCTGAAAGACGCCCGACATGGACTGGCGCATGGGCCCTTGCGAGGAGAAGATGCCTGAGGACGATGGCCGCATGACGGGCACGGGCGCCATGGCCATGGTAGTCTGCGACTGGAAGACGCCGGAGAGCGACTGGCGCATGGAGGGCGCCTGGGAGGGCGGCCTGCGCTTGGCGGGGTCCGCCACGAGCTTGCCCACACCCATGTCAGGCGGCCCTGTGGCATGCGGCAGCAGCAACACGCGACAACGTGACATGCGGTCAAGACCCATGGCATTCGGTCCAGCACCCAGTACTTGCAACGGAGGTCAATGCAAGACCGAGCGAGACAGCAACACACCCTATTTGATAAGCACAGGATGAGCGTGCCAGCAAGGTACATCAGCTTGACAAATCACCACATCATCAGCGCATGGAAACAAGATTTACAACCGCGATGGTGTTAACGCTTGCTGCGCAGCTTCGCCAATGCTTGCGGCATGGATATGAAAAACACCCGCACCTGGCCGTGCCCCTCGTACGTTCCCCCCGGGAACAGCAGTTGTATCCCCCCAAAGCCCAAGCCCCGCTGCCTCGCCTCGCCCTCGCTCACCAGACAGCAGCACCATGATCTTGGCGGGCGGCTTGGCCTGCTGCAGGTGGTCCAGCGGGGCGCTCGTGCCGTCACCCGAGTTCTTGTCAGGAACCACAAACGGGTACTCCTACACATCACGGCACAACACGGCAAAGCGCCACACTGAGTTTGATGAGGCACGTAGTCACATACAGTGCTTGCCACCAGAATGGTGTGTGCACCCGCTTGCGCTCCCTGATGCCCCGCCGCTCAGCTGTGCTCAAAACACGCAGCACATAAGCAGCATGCAGCCGCCTCGTGGGAGCACACATATTGAAACACTCACTTACGCATCAGGATTGCCAGCCCCATGCAGCGGAATCAGCCCCACTGCACGGCATCAGTTCAAGGTACCCCTTCGCCTACTCCAACCCGCGACGCAGCGCAGCGCGTGCACGCACCTGCAGCCCCTTGAGGTACTCCAGGATGGCTAGCAGCGCAGGGCCCAGCGCGCGCTTGCCGTGGCTCTCGCCGCCGCCGCCGCCGCCCCTACGGTCCATGCCTCCCTGTGGCCCCGGAGCCTGTGAGGGGGAGAGGCAGAGAGAGACAGTGAGAGAGAGAATGATTGATTTGCGCGCATTAATCACCAGACCAGTACACCCATCAGGCTCAGGCTCAGGCTCGGGCCGTGGGTCGCGCCTTGTGAGTCACCCGCTCACGTGCACGCCAATCGTAGATCATCATCCGCCAGTGCACGCGGGTGCAGGCGGTAAACAAACGAACAATTGAGTGACGTACATGTCAGCATGTGCACCGGCCACCATGCGGCATTCACGTCCTGCGCTGCGTACCGATGCGTGCAGCTGGCACCGCATGGCTGGCCTCGGCCCCTCAACCTGCTGCCCACGGCGTGCCGATACTTACGTTGACGGTGGCGCCGTTGGCGTGAGTAGTGCGTGCCAGCGGGGACGCGGGTGGGGCCGCTGCTGTCAGCTGCTGGTGCGTGACCGCCGCCACGGTGTTCGGCGTGGCGGGCTGCGCCGACGACGTCGCTGTGGCAGTCACGCCCACCGGCGGATTCAGGTGCTCCTCCAGCGCTGTCGCGATGCGGTCCTTGTAGACCCCTACGGGGGCCAGCAGCTCGTCCAGGGGGATGACGTCAGCCAGGGGGACCTCCAGGGGGGTGCCTGGCTCGCTGGGCAGCGGTACGTAGCGCACGTTGGGCACCGAACCGGCTGGCCCGCGGATGTCTACCAGGCCCAGCTGCGCAGAGTGAAGGGCGACGTGAACTACTGTTAGCGCCACTAAGGCGAGGTATTGCACCTGCGGTCTGCACTTGTACGTGTCAGTGCGGTGCAGGCCAAGCGCACACAGGGGTGGAACGAGCAAGCAAGATGCTGAGCGGCGCGCTCACAAGCTTAGCGGCCAGTACACAAAGATTCGGCTGGCAGTGGTGCGCGCAACTGCGCATGCTCACCACATGCATGAATGCATGAACACGGCAACACCCGACCCGCGCGCATAAACGACGCGCAATCAAACGTTGTCATCTACATGCGGCTAACCAGCCGAACGCCCAGGGCTCCCAAGAGAGAGATACAAACACCCTCCGAGAGAGATATATACAGATGCCCTTCGAGAGAGAGAACAGGCGCTAAAGCGACGCCAACAGCACACGTGCCAAGCTCGGATCCCGTTGTGGTGAAGGTGCTCGCGGGCGCGCGCACGCACCCTGTCTGAGAAGGTGATGATGCCGACGCGCGCCACGGGCGGCAGCGCCTCCAGTGCGGCCTCCAGCCCGCTGCGCACCAGCTCAAGGAAGTCAACGCCCAGGTGGCTGCCGTTGGAGGCGTTGGCCGCAGCGTTGTTGGCCGACTGGCTGTCGGTGGCGCCGCTGCTGGGCGTGCCCGGCCCGGGGGACTGCGAGCCCTGGGATGGAGGGGAGGGCGTGTAGGATACGTCCACCAGCGCGATGAAGACGGGCGCGGGGCCCAGGCAGGTGCCCTGCGCGCACGATGCCCACACATGCCCACGCATGAACGCACTTGTGGGACAGGGGCAATGCAGGTGAAAGCGGGCAGGTGCCCTGCGCGCACGATGCCCACGCAAAGGCACGCGCCCTTGTGGGACAGGGGCGATGCAGGTGAAAACAGGAAGGAGCCCTGTGCACGATGGATTTGTTCGGATTGGTTTCACGCTTGGAGCTTTCTAGCCAAGGCGGACACTCCCCTCAGTCCAGATGAGGACTGATGCTCATGCGTGCACGCGCATGCAATTGTGGGACAGGGGCAATGCAGGTGGAAATCACCACACGAGGGATGCACACGTGGAATCCCCTCCAAGTTCAACGCGTATCAATCCGTTTTCCCTTGATGTCTGTAGTAAGCCTGAATGTAGCTATGCAAATGCCTGCCGGCACATTCCTGCCAGCTGAAAATGACACGGCTGTTTCATAAGCCCTCACGTCTCCATGCATCCCGTCACGCGCTCCCTTGCTCACACATTTGTGCAATACCCCCCCCCGCATGTCCCAGCCTGCATCCGTATATCCGCCCCTGCCGTCATGACATGCAAGTGGCATTGAGGAATCAATCCATCATGCATCGCTCACATGCACGTCCAGCGTGACAGGCAGCGGGGGTCGCGCCATGACCTCGTACGCCTCAGCCCGCAGCTCCGGCAGGTTCCACAGCGCTGCCTCCGCGTCCTGCGCGCTCATGCCGCCACGGCCCCTGCCGCTCAGGTTCGCCAGCCGGTACCTGGCCGCGCACGCACACAACGCAAGCCGTTGATGCCAGTGGACAACACATGCAGGACGTGTCCAGCGCAGTTAAGGGGCGAGAGCAAGGGTCATCCATCGCGACAGACAGCAGCTTGTGGCACAAACCCACCTGGCGGCCACTGCAGCACGGGCTGTGTTGTGCTTCCCGCAAAGGCTGCACACCCAGCCCTGAGCGTCGAACGTAGAGTAGCAGTTGGTGTACCTGAACAGCGGGCGGTTCATGCGCACCGAGGACGCTCCGTGAGCGTGAAAGGGCTCTATTGGCAAACTGAACACTGGCAGCGTTGGCATCACACCGTCAACTCGGTGCCAGATTTGATGATGCCCTCCGATCTTGATTTGGTCCTGTGTGCATGTGAACTCAGGACTGCGAACTTTGTCGAACATGATGGTCAGTCCCACGAGCTTACGAGTAGCATTGCGTGCAGCGTCCAATGGTGTCCGCAAATGGGTATGGGTTGTGCGTCCGGTTGGAAGTGCCCTCCTGCTGCTTCTCGTCCATTTTCGCAAACGGCTGCACGACGCAGCTGAGGGGCAAGCCGGTTGCATCCCGCTGAGAGCCTGCCAGCCACAACAAGCAACAGTATTGGCACGACTCAAGGATGTCTTGCAGGGCCTTGCAGGACAATCTGAGGTATGTTTGTACTCCGTTGCTAGGGAGGAAGTAGCACCCTAGGTGTCCGCATCAATCAGGCATACCAGCACGCATACTCCAGCAGTCAAGGACGACAGACACACAAGCACAATCAACAAACGGTTTGCGAATGTGCCATCCGACAAGAGGTGTCCCTTTGGATGCAACGTTTTAAAGCGATGGGCCCAAACGCATTTGGGCGACATACGTGCTGGTGCATATACAAAGCATATCATTAAGCATTCAGGAAACATATGCAGCAGGACCCTAGTGACCACGCGCAACCAAGCTCTGCCTAACGCTATGAAGGCGTAGCACCAACACGTCAAACGCACCATTCAGAGGGAACCTCCGGAATGTGAAGTCCACACGCATATTTGTCTACAGGTGCGACAGTGTTTGCCTAGATTCGCCTTGCCGGCTGGAGTGGGGTGTTAGCGTCTGCGGACAAACATCCTGCTGCTGCAATCAAAGGCACACGTGTTTCTTCTGTAGTTCGGTGAGCCCATACAAGAAATGCACTTGAAGACCACACAATGTACCTGCGGTTTGGGCAGGCTCTTGGGTTCTGCACCGTCGCATTGCAGCTTCGAAACTGCGATGATGATGCCATGTTGGGCTCTTTGAAAAGTATAAAGTAGAGGTCGGGGCCCGCTTGCCATCTTAACTTACAGACCGTTTCACATATCACTTGGCATATCGCCCCCTGCAGTGTCTCTTTCGTGCTTGATTACGCTCAGTTATTCCACTGAAACGCCGGGCGGAGGGCGTATCTACACCGCAGACTTGGTGACATTGCTGCAGCAAACCGGCAACCATGGGTCTCTGGAAGCGCCTGTCCGAGCAGGTGAGCAACTTGGTCATCACACGCACAATTCACTGCACCTGTGGCTGCTGGGCTTTGCTTCTTGTGCATGAAGCGCACGGCGGTTGAGCGCGACACCGAGTGGTCAACCATGTCCTGGTTGGGCCAATTGAGACTTCCCACCTCTCAACATCGCTTACTACCTGGAGTTTGGAAGATCTGGTGGCCTCTGCGCGTCGTTTGTTCTGGTCAACCTGCACTCTACAGAGACTTGCTCTGCACATGGGCTTTCTTGCCCACGTTCGTTGTTACGTCGCAAGCGAACTTGGTTTTGTGCTTAGGACACACGCATGTCCTTGCTGTCGCACTTTCCCGGTCGCATCAATTGATCTTGCGAACTGCCGGCGTCATCTGCGTTTGGTCTCTTTTCACAGATGAAGCAGTCCGTGGGGGTCAAGGGTGGTGGAGACTGGAAGCCCACGTCCAACGCTCGCAACGAGGCGATGATAGAGGACGCGCGCAAGTTTGCTAAGCAGCTCAAACTTATGCACAAGGTGGGAGCCAGCTATTTGAGTGCGCCACTGTGCTGGCACGATGTCCTTGTACACAGGAAGTTGAGCCTTGAGCTTGAGGGCTATTGCACTAGAGGGCACGGGTGTAATGGGGTCATCGTTACGCTTATTCTTTCAATAATGCTGCTGTGCTTCGGGAGAACCAAGGGAACCATGCCTTGTCCCAGAGGCAAGCCTCACAGCCAGCAACTCAAAACCGTTCCCAGGGGGAAATGGGTCTGACGACTTATTTTCTGCCCGCTTGCGTTTTTGCAGGAGTTTATCGCCCTTCAGAAGCACATTGACAGTAAGCCTTTAGCGATGAACCTGCAGCACTTTGCCGCTCTTTGAGCGCAGTTCCAGCAAATCAAGCGCTCAGAGTGCATATGGGCGGAATTGACATTTTCGTGTACGCTGTGCTGTTTTCCCTGCAGCAAGCTTCACTGTTTGGAAGGGTGTCCTGAGCTCGCCGCTCCCACGCGTGTATGAACTGTCTGACAAAGGCCCCATCCCCGTGGACAAGTCGACCACAACGGTTGGCGCCGGCGTCAATTACGACATTTTCTCTGCAGCTCTCAAGGAGCTCAAGGAGCGCCTGGAGAAGGAGGTAAGCAAACTAGCTGGTATGAGGGGGGGCATCTGTTGCATCTGTGTGTACATGTGTGCGCGTGCGTGCGACTCAGCACGCACGTACTGGGTTGACGCGCGCGCATACCGGTTGACATTTGGTACCTTGAAGTCAAACACCAACCACATGTCCATGGTGTGGCTTGTTGGGGCAGAAACGTCACACGCATGGTGGTGTGGTGCTTGCAGGTGTTGGCCCCGTTGGAAGCATGGCTGGGGGCGTACCGTGAAATCAAGGTGCGTGGGCCATGCACACTGGTCGATGGCCTGCCTTCACAGAAAGCCGCCGGGACTCATGGCTTGGCACCGTACCGGCATGCATGCCGCTTTGTTGTGCACAGGCTTGCTCGCTGCGCAGCAGCACAGCCGTGCTGTGCTATGCGCGAGAGGTATGGTTGCATGCATGCACTCTCCGCATTCGGCGGTTGCATGAAGGCTGTCCATTTTGGACCAGGCATGCTGGTATCATGCGGTGTGTGCCCTCCTGTGGCCAGGGTCGCCTGCTGCATTGCGTACCCTCATTTGCAATGCTGTTCTGTGCGCACGTCACTCATGCCTCCCATGCCTCATGGTATGTATGTGCTGTATTTCTGTACACGTGCAGAAGCGCAACTTGACATGCGACCAGATCCGCCTGGAGCTGGACGCAAAGCGCCGCCTGGCAACCAACATGCACGGTGCGTTGCGCATGCGGGTGTGCAGGTTGCAGCCTGCCTCGATTATCTGGCCTGAACCTCGTGAACCCCACTAGCAAGGGGACTGGTGAGGTCCACATGAGGATTGGATCCAGGTTGGAGGAGGGGTTTGGCAGGGCCGCTCCATGCTTCGTATCTGTATATGAATGGATCAGGCGGGTGGGATCGGCCAGGGTGGTGCAGGTCCTGGTCAGCGTGGTTTCAGGGGTGGATCAGGATCCGGTCCGATCACATGTGGACCACCTCCTAGCGCCAAACAACTGGGATGTAAATTTAGGGTTGTAAGTTTACGGTCTTACGGCCTTTTGGTGTATGTAACTACACCATTTTACGTAAATACGGTAAATAAACCTAGTGTCACGATTCCTTGA
>BDDA01000120.1:169546-185933 GCA_001662385.1 Chlamydomonas asymmetrica | reverse complement strand
GGGGGGGGGGGGGGGGGGGGGGCGGGGGGCAGAGCTGCAGGGAGGCAGGTGCAGGGCCTCAGGTGCATGTATCCGCTCGTGGACCTGGCATGACCACGACCTACCCTTGCCTGGTAAGTAATGACACCTCATGCCTCATGGTCTGCCCTGCTCTGGGACCTGGCATGGATTAAAGGTGCTGATCAAAGGTAAACCTAAGGTTTAGGTCAAAGATGCTGCCAGGGTGGTGCTGCGGGTATACGGGGAAGGGGGAGGGTCCACGGGGGGGGGGCATCGGTACCCAGCAGGGGAAAAGCAAGCATGCCACTTTTCATGGCTTTGTGAGTCGCGACGTGCGCAGGCAGGCGATGCGGGTACCAGTAGTGTGTCGGACGGTTGAGCATGCGGTCTTCCACCTGCGCCAGGCGCCCCATGGCACAACAGCCGTGCGCAATCAAGAAGCATCTGCACTGTGCAGCCTGGGACTATGCATGCAGTGTACACGAGAGCATTGGTTTGCGGTTGGTTCTCAGTTTCAGTGTCAGCCTTGCCCCCCATCCAACCATTGCCACCTATCCAGCGATTACTAAGCAGCCACGTGATAAACTGTGCAGCCTGGCGGGGCAGTCCACTTGCAGCCGTGTGACAGCAGCGCATGCTCACCTGTGACGTGCATGCAGGGGTCAAGGACCGCACTCCAATCACAGGCCCCTGGACATACACGCCACACAGCACGCACTGTGCACTTGCCGAAGCCGGGCGTCAATGGGAGTAACAGGAATACAGGTTACGCTCACAGAATGCCACACACGCTCATGCACACGTCGCATGCAGCGTCGTGTTCCGACTCTCCAGGTGTCGCACCGCGCAGTCCCGTTGCACACGCGCCTGGCTGCCCTGCCACTGCCTCCGCCTGGCGCCATCGCTGCAGGCCATCCACGCCAGGCAGCCAGGCGTCCACTAGGCGGACAGCACGCCGCTACCCGCGGCGGGGGGAGCCTGACCAGCGGCGCCTGCACCCGCACCTGCACCCGCACCTGACACCTGCAGCGCTTGTGGCGCTACGTGGGATGCCCTGTTGCCCTTCCTGCCTGGATCATGTCCTCCACCAGCCCCCTTGCAGTGTAGGTCCTCTCAGTATTCAAGTACGGTATGCATGCTGCATGTACTGCATGTACTGCAGGTGCTGCGGCAGTGGCAGTTGGCGGTGCTGCTGCTGCTCAGGACTGCGGGTCGCAGGGCCCACGCGGCACAGCTGGACGCGCTGCCGTGCTGCGCCAACAACGTGGCCCAGCTCACCTGCGGCCCCGTGTCAATGGCCGCAGCGGCGCCATGGCCTGCGGCTTGCACCTAGCTGCGGCTCACGGGCTGCGTAGTGGTATGCGGCCGCACCGCACCGCCTGCATGCTGCTGCTCATGCAGATGCAGTCATGCTCAGAGTGCTGCCTGCCACGGCTGCCCTCCGCCTACTGCTCACTGCCCTCCAGGACCTGCTGCCCGTCCACACTCTGCTGCTGCCACTGAGGGTGCTGAGGGTGACCGTGCTGATGCCCTTTGGCTGGTACTGGCTGCTCCGCAGTCCACACCATCAAAAATTCAGAACACTGGACACCGGTCGCACCCACAACCCACGATTCCGACCTGCCTGCCTGCAATGCAACCGTGGTGCGGTGGTCCTACGAATGTGCTGCGGCAGCAGCCATAGCCGCACGCACGCAATTCACTTGTGAGTGCACTGCACACTGGTATTCTGAAGGGAATCGTTGGCAATGCAGGCACATTGCAACGCAGAAGGGCTGAGTTCATGCCCCGATGTGCATGTCGCCATGTCCTCAATAACATGCATATCATCAAGCTGTGTGTACACGCTGTACGCTTCCGCCATCCACCCACCCCTCACCCACCAACTGTTGCACCGCCAGCACTCTCTGGCACCTTCCAGTCCCCAACCCCAATACCCTTGCACACCCCTGCAATTGCTTGCACCTTCGCTTTGGAGGCCCCCAGAAACCACATGCTGTACAGTGCTGCTGGCGCCGGCGTACACCTACAACCCTGGACAATATTTTGTTCCCCCATCGCCCTCTGTGCGCTCCCCAAGACTCTCTGGCAATCCCAACCCATGGCAAGCCCTGGCACATCTCGACATTGTAATTAATCCCACAGTGTAACCTCACAGTGTCAGGGGGCTAGCCATGGGTTAGGATTGCCCGAGAGTCTTGGGGCTGTCCTCCTGCAGCCCCCGGCACTCTTGCACCTCCCCTTGCAAGTGGTGCCTCTTCAACTCGTCCCCGACCCCCTGTGCGTCTCAGCGCGGGTAAAATCAGCTGGGGACGTTTGCTGTTACGCTTGAAATGTCACGAAGAACATAGCACACAACCCTCTGCACCATTCAACCTATGTCAGAGAATATGCCACACGAACGAGTACCGACGCGCGTACCGGTAGCCAACAAATGCACGCTGCATCGCGACACACCGTCATGCCACATGGTGCAATGGATTGCTTTATTCAATGGATTGTTTTATTCAATTTCCAAAAGGAAGCCGGGGAAAGGGGTGGGCAGGAATCATGCAGGGCATCTGCAGAGGGCTGGATGGCGGCCACAGCCGGCAGCAGCTGTAACGCTCGAGCGCATCAAGCCTTTATCCATGCATTGGTTCGCCTATTGACACAATACAGGTACAAAACAAATTGTGCTACGAGCACCGCTACAGCCGCTGCCGTTATGGTGCACAACGAGATCAAAGGCAGCCGCCAGCGCGCAACAATGTTGGACAAGTGCGGAAGAAGAAGAAGCAGTGGACACATTCGATTACGTGCATGCCGGATATGTGCCCTGCAGCAGCACACGGCGCAACAACCCACGGCCTGCCTATAACAAAGCCACCGAGCCTGTGAATTTGTGTAGGCATCCATCACCAACACACCACACATGGCCGCAGCAGCAGCCTGGACAGCATTGGTTGCGCAGTCAAGCCAGTCTTAACGGATGTACCTGTCATGCTGACGAGCAAGCCTCAGCGGATGTGCCTGTCGTACACCGCCAGCGCCTCCTCCTCACTGTACACCTTGCCCTGGCGCGTGATCGCGGCGTGCATCTCGACTGCCACGCCGCCCCAGTCGTGGATCGTGCGGCCCTCCGCCGCCGCCCTGGCTCCTACCGCGTAGAACTTCTGCGTGAAGGCGCCCACCTCGCCTCCCTCCAGGGCGCCCAGGTGCGCGAGCGTGTGGCCTTTCTGGGGGCCGGCGCCGGCGCCCTCAGCGCGCAGTGCCTGCCACACTGGAGCGCTGAGGCAGTACTGCCCCTGTGCGGTATATACACAGCACGACACAACCGCTACGCTTCCCTCATGGATTACCGGTACTCAAACACATTACCCCGCAGGAGAGCGCATGATCGCAGTGGCACGGCTTTACGCCGACACAAATACACAATTGGATGTTCCCGCATGACAAACACGCGTCTGAGACACGTTATTGGGGAAGCGTGAGCTGGCTGTTACACCTCAGTGTACCGTATGTGAATGCGGGATGCCCCATGATTGCGAGGACTGGCGCTCTGCCAACGAGCGGCTTCATCGCCCGACTGGAGACGGCGCATGCATGCAAGTGACTGGTGAGTGCTGGCTTCTTTGCTAATGCCTGCTGGCTTGTGGGCTACAGCACTGCCCGCTTGACACATGCCTTCACGCCAGCGTTCAACAACCTGCTGTCCTCATGCTACCCTGCTGAGCCACATGTTCCAGGTGGCAATTACTTGCTGCTGGGTGTGGTAGATGTGCCAGATTGTTTGGCACAGGAAACATCAGCTCACACTCACCCAGTGTTTGGCGTCCAGGCCCACGCCCGAGGCACCGGACGATGGGTATGCGACCGCGCCATCCACCACCAGAAGGCCGCCACGCGTTAGCAACGGCGCGAATGCGCCCTCCGCTTGAACGCGGGACACGGACAGCACGCATGCGATGGCAGTAGTCGTGGCAGCGCCGCTGGCCGCTGCGGCCGCAACGGCCATCATGATGCGGTCGCCCGCCTGGATAGCGCCCGCCATGACGGCCTGGCCGGTGGCGGCATCCAGCACGTGGTGGTTGGAGGAGGCGGTGAGGATGCCGACTGACGTACCAGGCTCCCCATCAGATGTTGCGGGGCGCTTGTACTTGATCGCGGTGTACTCTGAGAGCAAAGTCAGCCGGGAAGGGCGATAATCCACGTTATTGAGGCGTTCATGGTACAACTGTGGTAAGCCTAGTTGTAATGCTGAGCATACTTGTTATTCTAACATATTTCAATGTCTGCAAGGTGTGCTAGCGGCTGATTCCTTTGCGCAATGCTTGTTGCTTGTCTAGTTGTGGCACACATGCACAACGCGTGGTAACATGCATTGTCAGGATGTGTTTTGCGTTGCTTGTGAACCACACTGCTCGCGTCACGCAGACACAGACCAGCCCGCCATGCCAAGACTGCTGAGTGCTAAGCTGCGCACACCTACGTACCCATCATGATGCCAGGCATTGCTTTCTTGTAGTCGTACACCTGACAGGTGGAGAGGTCGCCGCCCGGTGCGGAGGTAACGGAGCCGTCCGCGCCAAACGCCGGCTGGCGCACGTAGCACTGCACGATGTCGCCGACGCGCAAGCTGTGCATGGGCACCGCCTCAAACGCGCCGCTTGTGGCATCCACACGGCGCACGGTGGAGGCGGACGGGAAGCACACCGGCACACAATCGCTGACGTCCACTAGAGCGCACTGGCCTGTCGCGGGGTCACATTCCCCACCTGAACGGCATTGTTGCATGCAATGAGCGCACATTGATTTGCTGCATCGCGCGGACGTTAGGCGCACCGATGCATCTTTGTTGATTGCACACATAACCATGAATGCGGGCGTCTGGGTCGTAGCATGCATGCAAGGTGCTGTTGAGAAGGTGCCGACATGCGTGCCCGTTGGAGACGCATGTCGGGTACCAGCAGCTGCGGCAGCAGCGGTGCACCACTTCCAAACACACTTGTCCACTGAGCATTTGCACATGATCATGCGCCATATGCACGACAGCGGCACACCACCAGTGTGATGGTGACTCACGCTTGCAGTGAGGCAGGTCGTCTGCTTCACTGCAGTCCGTGAGGTTGAGTGTGCATGTCCCCTTGCTGCGACCACCGCAGAGGGAATCATCAGTGAATCACCCGGTTAGCGGTAGGTACAAGCAGGTACAAGCAGGATTTAAGATAGGACAGTGTGTGTGTGTGTGGCATGCGGGTCCTGCCAGGCGAGTATGCCTGAGCGCTTTCAGTGCTCAACGAGCGACAAAGGCTGGGCGCGTCATAGCCAGCAGCGGCAGAAGCAGCTTCATTGAGGCACACATGCAGTGCAATACTGGATACCGCTACATACTGGATACCGCTACATACTACCGCTACATACTACCGCTACGTACTGGTTACCGCTACATACTGGATACCGCTACATACTACCGCTACATACTACCGCTACATACTACCGCTACATACTGGATACCGCTACATACTGGATACCGCTACATAGTCAAGGCCCGTCACAGGGAGTGTGGGTCACATATTGATGTGCAGTGCAGGATTCTGTGCTGGCGCTGCCGCTCTGATGAGGCACAAGTTGCACCACACAGCAACGGCGGTCAGGGACGCAACGGTGCTCGCACCCGGGAGCACCCTCATGAAGGATTAGGTGCAGCTACCAGTATAATCGCCTCCAAATACACTGACCTGCAGTAACTGCCGTAAGCTGAGTGACGGGTTCCGGAGCAAGATGGGACCTGGGCACACTGCTTCCCTTCGTTGACTGGCCGGGTGCCAGGGAGGCATAACCACTGCCCCAGACAAACAGCAGTAGCAGTGCACACGTCTACAAGGAGCCCACGGCAGATAGTCCGTGTCAGAAAGAGCGCCCAAGGGGCATGCAGTGTGCGTATGCGTATGTGTATGTGTATGGAGAGCCCGGCAGATAGATCATGTGCATGGTGTTTTCAAGCGATATACTTCCCGTTGGGCCATGCAGTATGCTTTCCGTGGGGCCGTGCAGTGTAGGGTGTGTGTGCAGGGATGCTGCACGTGTGGGGCGACCGACGTACATAAGCACAAACAAGCTCCTTGGTAAATGCATGCCTTTTGCACTTGGTTCTGCTGAATAGGCTGCTGTTGTAAGTTGGGCGTTCACCGCAGCACACCATCACTGCAGCAAACGTGCACAGAGTTTCCAGTGTTTGACACCTATCCAATACCACGCCTAACGTGCCTCAAGCGATGCATGCATGGGATGCCCTTGGTAGCAATTACAAGCCAAACGCCTGCGGCAAAGCCTGGCAATTTGGCATGCTCGACTGACGCTGCTCTTCAACAACAAATACATTCACAACACTGGTCTCTGGTACGTTTGGCTCTAGCGTGAATATTTTCGAAAACACACAAAATCTTGTTAGGGCGCCTTGTCAGGGCGTACCCAGCAGACTCACCGGCACACATCTCCTCCTGTGCAGATGTTGCCATCACATTCCATTCGTATCGTCTCACGCTCCCGAGGAAGGCCAAAGCAGGAGACCTCTGTGCCATATTCCCTGATGATGCAGGACACCAACCGAAGCCAACGTGATGTGCTATTGTGACACTGTCATGTGCAGTTACAGGTGCTGGCAACGCCCCTAAAACCCTAGCAGCAACCAAATACGGCGCTCGCTCTGTTAGCTTTAGGGGCATGCATGCGAATCCTAGCTGGCAGGTTCGTGGTGGCACACAGTTTTGTGACAAGACCGCAAATACACCGTACCTGCATCTGTCATCAAATGTACAGGGATAGCCGTCATCGCAAGGACTGTCTATGTAGGAACTGTCCGGACACTGCGTGTCAGCTGCAACAGCCAACAACCACACCACTACCACTAAACGCGTGGCGCTTGCGGCTGTGCTGACAGCGTGCATGTTGCCAGGTGCAGTGTAGTCTGCGCAGGAGCACAGGGCAGCACAACCGCACCAATACTGTCTTCACTTGCAACGCGACAGTGTTGCGGTGTTGCATGCCAAGCCTGCCGGGAAGTGTACATGTAAGGTCAGCACCCTTCCTGAGTTCCGGCCAGTCGTCTTAGTGCGAATCAGGCGGCCTACAAGCTCTCATCAGCTACAGTCACTACTTTAGGGCCTGCAAAGTATGCGGGCCGCGTCAAGCGCTGAACGACCGGAAGCGGAGGTTGACGACGAATCGCCTCCTTTACACCTGAAAACTTACAGTTGACGCAACCCGTCACTTACCCCACGTGTATGAGCTAGTCTTATAGCCTCTGCAGTGTGGTGGGCCAAGTGCTGGAAGCAAGTCCGCGTGTCACGATATTCTGCGTGGTGTATGGCACGACGCAGCGCATGCAAAGGAGGGTCTGCCCTACAGACATTGCGCTGCGAGCTTAATGTTCAACGCTTGACGGACTTACAGAGCAGCTATGTATCTACCCTATGGAGCTTCACAGCCGTGCTTCGAAATGGACACGCGCTACGCACGTCACGCACTCGCCCATTCAGTCTGACACACCACAAGCTGTTCCAGTCTACTTGTTCGCCTTGGTCTTCCATAAAACTAAACAGCCTTAACCGCAGTGACACATTGTGTGTAAGTCTTTGACCTTATCTGGTGCCCCCAGGATGGTGTTCGGACAAGTTAGGATGTATATGTGTGGCAACTCACCTGCTTGGGAACCGCGTTCCCTGCATTGCAGGCGTGTTGCCAAAAGCCAAAACGATGTACAGATAGCAGCACATAGAGTACAGAATACACATCATGTCGAAATGCAGACTGCGTTGCGGCTCACCTCCTGATCACACTAACCACCTTACCACCGCATGACGTCTTTCATACTCACCTGCCTCTATCCTTCCGCGCATACAAGCAATCTGAAAAGTCTGACGCTTGTGCAGGGGCAAACCGTGCTTAACTAGTGGTTCTGTCCTGCGCAAATTCCCACCCCCCTCAGAAACGCCACTGTCCTGCAAATTGGGCTTTGAAAGAGCTGTAGCTGCTGTCGCAAATGTCACTGACTCCTCCTCGAGAAAATGCAATAAGCATACAAGGTGAGACCGAGAGGGCTCACTTGGTCGCAGTAGAGTGCTTGTTGCACTTGTCTTACTGCCAATTATTTTCCAACCTCCAATTGTAAATGAAACACACACACTCACACACCACCGGTTAGCCAGAATCCCGAAACGCTAGCTATTTCGTAACTCATAAGTCTGGCTTTGGGTAAGGTTTTAACTGGAATGGTTTGTGTAAATCGAGGAACCTCTGTCATTGCCAACATACATGTCACGCTATCGCTCCTAGGTCAAGGCAAGCGAGGACCACATACAGCAGAGCACATAACCATGTGAATGTTGGGGTGATGGCGGTGCTTGTTGCCGGTCACACCATGCAACCCATGCAATCCCTTCACGTACGTGACAAGCTCAATACACGCTCGACGTGCTTGGCCAGACGTGACGGAGGGTGTTGAAGCAAGGACGAACCTTCATACTTTCACATCGTTTGTTTTACAAACAAACTTGCTGTGCCTGTGAAGGTGGTTTGTCTGTTTGGGCTGAGAAACGTGACGTTTGGGTTACGGGGGTGGGTGGGAAAAAAGCGGGAACACTGGACTCAGCGGAGTTGCGGGGTTCCCGCTAGCGGAGTTGCGAGGAAAGCCGCTGAGCCCAAACCTTCGCTAAGGCCGATGAGTGAGTGGGAATGGATCGATGACGGATGCCTCTGTTCCTGAAGCACCCGCATCCGCACTCACATCCACACCCACATCCGCACACGCACAAGTACAAGCACAAGCACAAGCACAAGCATCACTAGCACAAGCACCGCAGCCAGCATCGGCAGCAGAACCTGCAGCAGCACCTGCACCCACACCAGCCCAGCCAAGCTTGGGGCCCCGCCACCTGCCCGGACCCATGACCGGCCCATCCCATCTGGATCATGCGGGTCACGCGGCATCGTATTCGTCTGCACCGCTGCAAGCGTAGCACATCCATATGCCTCTCCGCATGGGCCATGTCCGCCGCTGCTATGTACGTAATGCTGACTGTGGCGCGCCTGCTGCATGCCAGTGTAGCCAGTGCCTGCTGAACCCAACAACAAGTGCTGCTGGGCATGTATAATGCATGTTGCAGCTGCGTATGCACATGCTACGCCTAACAGCCGGATGCGTTGTGCGGCTTGTCTTATGGGCACACAAGAAATTGCATCGGGCCGCCCCTTGCCATAGATCGATGTGATCACAAAGGAAGGGGGAGAGCGATTTATGGGTGGACTGTGCAGCCACCATGAGTCCATGTGCCATCAATCCATCACCAACACTACTTGTTGGTCATGGATCATGGCAGATGTGGCGGGTGTACGTGAACGTACGGCACGGGTATGCGTTCATGCACGGGGGTGAGTGTGCGCGTGCGTGTCTCGTCCTCATAAATCATACGGGGCGATATGATGAGCGGAGGCACTGTGGTCAAGGTGGCTGCAGGGAGGGAGGGCCGCAGCTGTCCTCGTGCCTGGCACTCAAGGCACCAAATCACTACATTGCGGCACTGCGAGGGTCGATGAGGGCCACGTGCATTCCATATATCGCAGGCGTTGCGTGCTAGGTGCGGCCACAGGCGCTTGGACCACAGTCGCATGACAGGCGCGCCGCACAGCACTGCACTTGCCGGGGGTGAACAGGAATACATGGTGCGCACACATAATGATAACTGGCATATGTGCGCGACGGTTTCGTCTGGCAGCGCTGCGGGTGCATGGCGCTTCGATCCTCTTGCAACCCCGCAACGGCAGCGCCTCCCAGAGGGTAGCCTGAAAGGCTGTTGCAGGGAGCAATCAAGCCGCTGGCCGCAGCCTAGCAGGCGCATGATGAGCTCTTGCTGGTTTGTTTCTCCACGCAGTACAAATAATTGTCGCTGCGCTGTTCGCCATTTGGCCATGCAGGCAGGCAGCCGCGCGATATGGCTGCATTTGGTGACTTGCAACAGTGCACCACCATATGCACAGCACGCAGCCGCCCGTTCCAGCTGCCTTACCTGCTGCGGCAGCAGGCCACCAATCCGACGCCCGTCACAAAAAGCCAAAAATGTGCAATACAGCATTGGATAGCTGCAGCATGCGCATGCCTGCATGTGCGCACTGCCGCCGCTGGCGCCTCTGGCCAATCTATCATACGAACAATCGGCACAGGCCGCACCCGTAAGCCAAGATCTGCGCCTGTCTGCCTGCCTGCCATGCAACCTGTGTGGGGTGGTGCTGCAAAAGTGCTGCGGCTGCAGCCATAGGGGAGGCAAGTCGAAGGCGTGTACGTCATGGCCCTTTTCCAAAACCGCTCGGGACGTTTACTGTTACACTTTGCGATGTCCCAAATATCAGGCCACACAACACACATGCACCACTCCTGCTGGTACCACTCACCCTACACTACCGAATATGCCACATGCAAACATGACAAGCGTACTAGTAGCAACAAATGAACACTGCATCGTGACGCACTTTCATGCCACATGGACACATGGTGCAATCAGTGGATTATTCAATTATTATTCAATCTTCGGAAGGATACAGGGGAAAGGAGGTGTGCAGCACTCATGCAGGGGAAAGGAGGTGTGCAGCACTCATGCAGGGATCTGCAGAGGGCTGCTGTATTGCGGCCATGGCCAGAACAAGCCCGCCGGGCTGCATCAAGCCTTCATCCATCCATTGCTTTGCCTATTAACACGCTACAGGTACAAGACACAAATTGCTTTACATGCACTGCTACAGGTGCTGCCGTTATGGTGCACAACCAGGTGAACAGCCTGACCACGACAAACGCAGCCGCCAACACAATGTTGGACAAGTGCGGATCTACGCGCCTTCATTCGAGGGTGCTTCAGGGATGCTTGCATGCGATGGAGGCTGAAGAAAATCGCACGTTCGATTGACGTGCATGCCAGATATGTGCCCTGAAGCAGCACACAGGGCATCAACCCGCCTGCGCTACGGCAAAGCCACACAGCCTGTGCAATTGTGTATGCATCCATCACCAACACACCATACATGGCCGCCGCAGCAGCCTGGACAACGATGGTTTTGCGGACAAGCCAGTCTTAACGGATGTGACTGTTATTCTGAAGAGCAAGCCTCAGCGGATGTGCCTGTCGTACACCGCCAGCGCCTCCTCCTCGCTGTACACCTTGCCCTGGCGCGTGATGGCGGCATGCATCTCTGCCGCCACGCCACCCCAGTCGTGGAACGTGCGGCCCTCCGCTGCCGCCCTGGCTCCCACCGCGTAGAACTTCTGTGTGAAGGCGCCCACCTCGCCTCCCTCCAGGGCGCCCAGGTGCGCAAGCGTGTGGCCTTTCTGGGGGCCGGCGCCGGCGCCCTCAGCGCGCATTGCCTGCCACACTGGAGCGCTGAGGTAGTACTGCCCCTGCACGGTATATACACAGCATACCACGACCACTTGCGCTCTTCTGAAGGTGAGCGCTCTGCCAACGGGCAGCTTCATTGCCCGGCACGAGAACCGCCTGAGAAGGCGCGTGCCTGCAAGTGACTGCCGAGTTGTGGCTTCCTAGCTTCCCCTGCTAATGCGTGGCTTACTGGCTTGTAGGCTACTACACTGCCCGCGTGACACATGCCTTCCCGCCAGTGTCCAATGACCTGCTTCTGTCCTCATGCTACGCTGCTGAGCCACATGCTCCAGGTGTCAATCACTGCTGGGTGTGATAGATGTGTCAGGTTGGTACAGGCAACATCAGCATGCACGCACCCAGTGCTTGGCGTCCAGGCCCACGTCAGAGGCACCAGACGATGGGTATGCGACAGTGCCATCCACCAACAGCAGGCCGCCACGCGTCAGCAGCGGCGCGAACGCGCCCTCCGCTTGAACGCTGGACACGGACAGCACTCGCGCGATGGCTGTCGCCGCTGCACCGCTGGCGGCTGTGCCCGCAACGGCGATCATGACGCGGTCGCCCGCCTTGATGGCGCCGGCCATGACGGCGTGGCCGGTGGCGGCATCCAGCACATGGTGGTTGGAGGAGGCCGTAAGGGTGCCGACCGTTGCACCAGGCTCCTCATCAGATGTTGCGGGGCGCTCATAAGTGATGGCAGTGTACTCTGAAAGCAATGAGGTCAGCCAGGAAGAGCGATAATGACACTACCTTGTTAGGCGTGTGTCGACCCAGTCACACATGCACAAGAGGTGCCGGGCACGGTCCGGTGCAAAAGCAGCGGGGATGCAGCCAGCTAGCTTGCAGGGAGCAGCTCACACAGGGCAAAGTCAGCCAATGAGGGCAAAATGGCAGTATGCGTCGGAGTGCGTGCTACCACTCTCGAGGGCGGCCTTGGGCCTCTGGCTAGCTGGCCGAGAGCAAACAACAACAATGGCTAGGGCGTCTCAGCGGATGATTCCTTTGCGTGACGCTTGTTGCTTGTCTGGTGGCGGCGCCCATGCATAATGGTGCATATGGTATTGCACGCGTCAGGATGTGCCTGCATTGCTGATGAGACACACTGCTCGTTATGCAGACACTGGCCAACGCGTCATGCCAACTAAGGCTGCAGGGCGAGGGGCGCAGCCGTGGTGTGTGCTGTATGGATGAACGCCATGACTCGTCATATAGATGGGTCAGGGCTGCGCACACCTACCCATCACAACGCCGGGCATAGCCTTCTTGTAGTCATACACCTGGCAGGTGGAGAGGTCGCCGCCCGGTGCCGAGGTAACAGCGCCGTCCGCAGCAAAGGCCGGCTGGCGCACGTAGCACTGCACGGTATCGCCCACACGCAGGCTGTGCATGGGCGCCGTCTCCCACGTGCCGCTTGCGGCATCCAGACGGCGCACGGTGGAGGCAGACGGGAAGCACACCGGCACACACCCGTTGATCAACCTTCCAGCACAATGGCCTGTCGCACGGTTGCACTCTCCACCTGAATGTCACAGTAGTTGCCGTGCGCACACATAGCTATGGCTGTAGATTTGCAGCACGCATGCAAGGCGCGTGTAACAAGGCGCAGACATGTGTGCCGGTTGCCTGACTGAATGCGCGGCAGCTGCAGCATCACAGGCCCGCCATGCTCAAACGCGCTCTTTTTTTACACATGTTTGCATGGGCACAGTACCAGCACACACACTTCCAGCAACCAACACGTGAGTGCAGGTCACAATTCAGGTCACACATCACCACCCAGCATGCACACCGAACGTGTGATGTAGTAGGCACCTGGACGCACATGTGGAGACACCTCAAGTACGGTAACAGCAAACCGCGATCCGCACAACAACACGGTGCGTGCCTGGCTGGATATGGCAGCGTACATGTGGAATGCTTTGTTGCAAAGGATGCGTGCAGTGAACATGCATGCATGCATCGGGCCCACAACGCAACGTAACCAGCCGTTTCGGGTTCGAAGCGGTTTGTTGTTGCAACTCACGTATGCAGTGTGGCAGGTCGTCAAGATCACTGCAGACCGTAACTTCCAGTGCGCAGATGCCTTGGCTGCATGCAACCAGTGGGACAATCACTAGAATCACCCAACGCTCTTTGTATGTCCAAGGGATGGTCTGCAGGAAGGACACTGTGTGTGTGGTGGTAACATGCGATAGGCCCTGCAGCAAGGCTATCTGGCAACCATAAGTTGCTTGACCTATCACTTCATTCAGCAACTTACGTCCTGGATTTCCTGGGATTCTAGGACGACCAAGGGTTGGTGAAACGCTACATATACTTATCAACACCAGACAACACCGCCACGGCATCCACCGGTCACATCGCCTACAAAGGGCTAATGGTTCAGCTGGATTACACACCGCATTTGCAGTCACAGCAACCCCCAAGGATAGACCATCCGCTGGCTCGTAAATAGCATTACAGCAACCCAGTGCGAATGCTGTCGTCTGGACTGACTCACCTGCAGTAACTGTTGTAGACTGCATGTTGACTACCAGAGCAAGCGGGAGCTGGGGCACACCCCTGCTGCCCATTGTTGACCGCCATGTTGCCAGGGACACAGATACCGTTGGGCCTGACAATCAGTTGTAGCAGGCAGGGATGTAATATGGAGTCGTTACATATGTATATACATGGGCGTGAGGAAACTTAAAGTGCGGACGGTCAAAACAAAAGCAACCAGGATTAGTGGTGAGCTTGCAGTTTCCACTGGTCTCTGGACAGACTGAATACAGACTGTTGATGCAGCGACTTAAGACCGGTACCAAGTATAAACGCGCAGCACAGCTGGCGCTGCGAGCACTCTTTGCCAGCATGCAGCCCGTGCGGCAAAGTCTAGCAATTATGCATGATTGTGGCTTGACGCTTGCCTGAGCGTGCTTACAAAAACACAGGTCCATGTCTCAGTGTCTCACCCGCAAGTGTCTACTCCTGTGCAAATGTTGCCATCACACTCCATCGCAGTTCCGGGTGGGACAGGTATGCCGGAGCAGACCGGATCTCCGCCGCCACCTGGAAGGCCAAACTCCCTGTCGCACACCAACCGCAATGATTTCCGTGGTAGACTGTCCTGGTATCATTCTCACGTAAACTGTGATCCAGGCGAAAGCCACAGGTAAGACTTGCAACACTCAGCAGCGTGCGTGTGGTCTGATGTGATAAAGCGGCGGTGCCGCTCCAACGACCGCTGGGTTGGCAACACACGACAAAAGCAGGTCATTCAAACATACCTGCAGGCATCATTAGTCGTACAGGGGTTACCATCGTTGCAGCTTTTGCGGGGAGGACCCAAGGAGGTTCGGTCCGGACATTGCGGGTCGTAAGCCGTGACGACGACAGCCATCGTCCACATCAATATCACCGAAAGCCGGGCACCTGCGGTTTTGATGATAGCCTGCATGCTGGCAGGCAGTTCACGCAGTGCTGCAAACAGGCACAGAGCAGCACAAGTGCATTGAAGCTTCGCTGTGAGATATGCGTGAAGTAGAAGTCTGGTGACGGAGTCAACACGGTCCTAGCTAGCCAGCACTTCAAGTTGCCTAGATATACCTGCCTGCCACGAATGTAGGCCCTAGCAACTTGCATAGCAGACTTCACTGAGCCATAAACAAAGGGGTCAGGGACGGGAGGTTGACGGAATGTGTTGCAGAGGTTGACAACTGTCCCACCCCCAGGGTGCCGTCGGGTTTCCCACCCCCCAAACAGACTGATCTGTCCTGTTCAATTCTTGAGGGTCGCACAGCAGCCACTCCACCACCTCACCTTTGTGCTAAACTACAGTTAGACACACTGTCACGTGCGGCGATGAAACTGTAAGCCCGTGCTTGCTTTGGTGAGCGGGCGAGCCGACGACCTGCAGCAGTATTTGAAGTGACCATGCGTGCGCAGAGTTAGGAGAGCTTTACCTGTGCACTCAGGAATCTGCATGCTGACTCACGGAGCTGCACAGCAGCAGCTTGTGCTAGGCGTGACAAGCGAGCTTCCCCCCAATGAAACCACAAACGCTAGCACGACTCGCTCGCCGTCGCTCAGTCTGCACTGTCACAAAGCCATGCCTGTCGCTCTTGACACAGAGACCCAGCAGCAAGGGCCTAGCTAGTATCAAATGTCTATGCTAGCCCACAGCAGTGCGACATCGACGGCAACGTGCGTGACGCGCACGCACGTGTTGATGATTGCATACGTGCAGCGTATTAGTTAGAGTGGCGTTGACTCACGGTCTGCTGGGGACTTGTGTTGCAAGCTGGCGTCTTGAGGAACGAGTATACATGTATGAAGTCATATATGTACTTGAAGTCTTTTGTGGTGAGATGCAAGTCCTATACTGCCAACGCATGGTTATCCGTTCGACGCTCAAGAAAAAAAACCTCCTTTTACCACTAGAATCAAAGGTAACTGTGCCAGTTTCGTCTGATAAGGCCGACTGCATGTGCATGGGCATTGGTAAACTGTACCTGGCCTCGAGTGGTTGGCAGAGCGCGGTTATGTGTGTGCTATCCTAGCTGCAGGTGCTGTCTGTTTCAAGTTGACTCCATCCTTGAGAAAATGCATCATTTGAACCAGAGGACACTGAGAAGGGGTAGAAGGGGCACAAGGCACAACCAGCTTCTTGTGACTTGCCTCACTTGCTTATCTTGCTTGCCGATCGTCAGCACAGCGGGCCACTCATCTCTCAACCTCCTCCGAATGCAAACCTCACACGCACACAAGGCTGTGTCAGCAATGTGTCAGCCAAAACCGATTGTAGGAGGCTGGAAGTAGCAGCAGGTAGGCACAAGGCTGTGTGCAGATTAAGGAACCCTATTATTGCTGCAAGCAGCGAACAAGTGTATATTGTGCCCCCCACGTACAAGGAACGCACACCGCGAGCGCTGGAGCGAGGAGCTTGCGGCGGCGGCAGGGCTTCGTGAATGAACAGTCGACGCGTCTAGCAGCTCTAA
>BDDA01000120.1:156705-168621 GCA_001662385.1 Chlamydomonas asymmetrica | reverse complement strand
CCCCCCGCCCCGGCGCCCCGCCTCGCTCGCGCCGCCCCTGCCCCCCTGCCCTCCCTGGCTTTGCGCCCATGGGGCGGCGGACTGCTCGCTTGATTCCCAACCAAAGTCGTTGAAAACTAGACGAGTGAGCTGAAGATTTCTTGAACTTCATCTAGGAGGCCAAGCGCCCCGTAGTCAACAGTAACGGGGAAGCACAGGAACGAACAGGCCTGCCAAGGGCAGCATGTACAGGAGAGGGATGGGGTGTGGTATGCTGTGCAGGAGGAAGGGGGAGGGTGGGAAGCGGCCAACTCCCCCTACATATGTACCTCGCATGCGGCGATACGGAATTGTGCACTGGCCCTGCAGCGTTGCTTGCCCCCCCCCCACCCCTGCACCACCCGCCCTAGATCCCTGCCTCCTCCCCAAAAGCCAGCGAGCCACCCAATTGCGCCAGCCCATGGTGCCGTGTGTCCAGTTACATTTGGCGTCCCGCTGCGCGCGCAATAAACCAAGTTGCTCCCTAGTACGCCTAGCAGCCGGATGTGTGCGACTGGTCTCACGGGCACACAAGGAATTGCATCGGGGCGCCCCACTCCGTAGGTCAACAGGACTACAGCAAGGAAGCGGGGGAGCAATTTATGGGTGGACAGTGCAGCAGCCACGCGCCATCCCTCCATCAGCAACACACGATGATGGCAGATGCGGGTGTGTGCCATCGTACGCATGGGGGTGCGTGATTGCACATGTTTGCATGCAGTGTGCGCGCAGCTCGTGAGTGTATAAGCATGAGGGGCGGTGTGCAGAGCGAGGCGCCGCGGCCAAGGTGGCTGTATGCAGGGCAGCAGATGCTCATGTTTGTGCTGAGCTTTGCATCGTACCTAGTGACTAGGCGGGGCACCACGGCCACTACATGCCGTGAGGGCAACGTCCACTCCACATATTGCAGATGTTGCATCACTTGCATGCATGCATTCGGCTCTTACGCTCCCGCTCTCAGCCACTGAACACTGCCACCAAAACCCCTCCTTCAAAAAGTGCCACTGGCTTCATGCGCGTGTGGCAGCCAGATGCAGGGGCAGCAAGCCAGGCAACCACCCGGTCGCTTCCAGCCCTGAACGCTAATGGGCAATGTGTGTAGGGCCTAGAAATGTGTCCCCGCATGTAGGCATGGACTGCCGCTGCTTATGTCGCCGGAGCACAGCCACTGTGTTTAGAAATGTTTGGTTCCCATGGGGCCATGCAGTATATATGCTTTCCGCCACTGTGTGTACGCATGTGACTGATTGACTTGACATCACTTGGCTGATCAGGCCAGTCATGGATGATTGTATGTTATGTTATGTTACATCAGGAGTGTGTTGGCCACACGGCCCATGCTCCCCCCAGATGGGGACCAGGCAAGCAGAAGGGGGTCGCCAAGCTATGCACATGGATGATTGTATGTATGCGCGTCAGGCAGGCTTGTCGACCTAACGTTGCGTGCACCTTCGTGTGTGTGCTGTGCTCCCCCCAGGTGCATTGCGCGTGGTCAATGATTGGGGTAGCTGAGTTGTTGATTGTGTTGTGGCCCATATCTGTATGTTCAAGTAATTTACCTCCCGTTGGGCCATGCAGTATGCTTTCCGTGGGGCCGTGCAGTGTATATCCGTATGTGTATGTGTGTGTGTGTGTGTGTGTGTGTCTTACACGTTTTTGCTTCCCTTGGGGTGGGGTGCGTACTCGTGGGGTCGTAAACTGCACCTCAAGGATGGCGTGTGTGTGTCAGGAAGAGGTTCCTGTGGGGCCATGCAGTGCATGCAGCTGAGCACGTGGATTTCATGTCCCGGCATGTAAAATCTGTGTGTGCAGATGTTCGTGAGGGCAGCGGTGGCAGCAGAGTAACGGACCACTTGTGGGACTGGGGTGGGTCGGCCCTGATCGACCCCGAACGCTAGGAGTGCTCAGATACATTATGAACTTATGATTTGTGGTACTGCCCGGCGGTGACTCACTCACACTGGCCATCCCACCTGGGTGTTTATATAATTATATAACCCACACCCAGCAACCCTAAAACCCAGCAACCCCAACACCGGCACTGACTCACGCATACTGGCCTGTCCCTTGGGGCCGGGTGCGTGACGTGGTGTGTTTAGAGCTTAGGTTCCCGTGGGGCCATGCAGTGTGATTCCCGTGCGGCCGTGCAGTGTGCATGTGCGTAACGAGAGAGCCGCATGGCTTCTGACAATGGCGAGGTGTCCGGGCTGACATGGCGGCTGCCGCAACACGAACGACGGTCTCATAGTCTCAACTCTCAAGTGGTGGCTGTAGTGAGCGCTGTCTATCAGGCAGGTGTGTTGAATATTGGTGCTGGTCGAGGCATACCTGCGCTGAAGCTGAGCGCAGGTATGGCTTTCTGTGAAAGGCTGGAGGGCAGCCCAGCCCAGAATGCAGCGCCAGTGCGCATGAGCAGGGCAAGGCAGAGCGACAAACGAACCAACACCTGGCCAGAGCTCAGCAACGGCAACGCAGCACGGCAACAGGCCAGCGCTTCAGGTCGCAGCAGAAAGTCTCCTGAACAGGGGCCACGAGCAAAGTCCAGCAGAGTCACCGATTTGAGGTGAACGGTCAAGAAGGGGGGATGGTGCATGTGGGTGGTTCGTAACAGCCTAGAACCGGTAACGCGCAAGCGTGCCATTCCAGGGTGGAAACGGCAGCAATGCACCAAGCAGAGGTGCCGAGGGTGAGCCGGTTACATGCGGTGCAGCAATAAAGCGAATGAGCGCATGCGCGCATGGATGCATACCAAACCAGGCGGCGTCTGCTCGGCCGCACGCCGATACACGACCAGTAAAGCCCGATGCTAAGGCAAGTGATCACGCTAGGTGCCAGTTGCTTAAATTCCCCGCAGAAAGGTGTGCACGTGTCGTCAGAGAAATTGGCGATGCTTTGGCTTGCCTCGCCCACGTTTCGTTTTTCATTAACACACCGGCACTGTAACACCAACAGTAAAAGGCGGCAGTTCGGGAGGCACATACGACTATACGAGTAATACGATGACGCCGAAGGACGTGGCTTGGCATAACAGTGCACGCATATTCCTGCCCTATATGACTACTAAAATCGTCAGAGCCCAGCGTGCACCAGCACGTGCAGGGCCAGCGGGCGCGTGGTGGTGGGGGGGACGCTCAAGAGGGTGGCGGGGGCGGCGGCGGCGGCCGATAATGGTTTGCGTCCAACTCAGCGCTAGGGAGAACCACGTGCTTGTCGCGCTGGTGGTGGCGCGAGTGGTGCAGTTGCTGCTGCTGCTGTCCCACGGCGGGCTTGGGAGTGAGATGCGTCAGCGGCCCCACACCGGACTCCAGGGGGGATATAGGCCCCACGTACGGCCTAGATTTGAACGCCGAGAACGGCGTGTACACATCCGCGGGGTGGGTCTCGTGGCAGCACCCGCCATGCGCACGGTGCATGCACAGCTGCTGGCTCTCCTTGACGTAGTGCAGCAGCACGTCCTTGTCGGCGCAGCTGCCCGAGGGATTGAACCCCTCGTTCCGCACGTACTGCACCTCCACACCTTGCTCCTGGGCCACGTACGCCACCCAGGCACCCACCGCCACGTCCTCCAGCTTGAACAGCCCCTGCGGCATGCGGCGGATGGCACCGCCGGCAGCTATCTCACGCGCCAGGTCTGCCGTCATCACGTAGCCCACGCCGTTGGCCCTGCATGGGATTTTTGAGTGTATCAGCAAGCGGGCACAACGGCGGACGCAGGTGGAGATCAAACGTGGCACACTCAGGGAGCGGTCGTGGTGTTGGGCAGAGGGCTTCGACTGAAGTACCACTGTGGCATGTGTTTGAACGGGGGCCGTGCGCTTGCCTGCCTTGCCTGGGTGCAATCATGTGCAGTTATGCTTGCAATGGTCAAGGGCGTAGGTCCATGCAGCATGAATTGGTTGGTGGCTGGGCAGCACTGGTGCTACATGTGGCTATGGCTGTGTGCTGGCCCCAGCGATCAGCAGCGTGTGGGCGCATGCGCATCGTCCCAACATATGCGTGAACGGCCCTGCATGACCCACAACTGACCAACGGGCTCATGCAAAGCATGGCCAGCAGCTGCAGTCACGCCTCAGCATGCAGCACACTCACACGGTGCATCGTGAGCGCTCTGTGCATGCACAACAACACCCTTGTCGGCGCTCGCACGCGTGCACAACGCACCAGGGGGGGTACGGCTGTCCCATTGGCCACTCCTCTGGTGACACATACCACGGGCTTTTCTGGTCCCGTATGGGCTGTGAGTTGTGGTTGACGTTCCCTAGGAAGGACCACGTGCTCCGCATTTGCTGCATGGCAGACAGCAGCGCGTCGACGCGTACATACGAGTCGTCGTCTGCCTTCAGCACGTGCGTGTACTGGTCGCCTGCCATGTACGCTGCCCGGTAGATTTCATATGTCTGGTAAGTAAGGTTGTAATAGCCCTCCGATATATGTCCGAGGAGCACGACGTCACCGCAGCGTGTGGCCTCATGCCGCACAAAGTCCAACTCAGGAACCGTTTTCGGCTTGCTGACGAAGAACAGCACATGGAGACGAGGATCAGATGCCCAGCTAGCTCGAACTGCTTGGCGTCGACGAGTGTTCCAGCCGGCGGAAACGACACCCACGAACACGTGGGGCGCGATGGGGGCGGATTCCGCGTCGCTGTCGGCTGATTGCGTAGAGTGGTGCACGGCATCGGAAAGGTGAAGCGGAAGACATCCCCTTGGATAGCTGGAGAGAGGTTTTGTGGTGGAGAAACGGACTAGGGCAAGGACCGTCAGAATCAAAAGCGTTCCTGCTGCGTCCGCCATGACCACGCCAGTTGTGCTGGCCTGACGAGAGGAAGCTGGACGCCTACAACCTGACATGGCAAGCACCTAATCATGGCGGGGAACTAAGAAGCTCCAACTGGTTAGCAGTCAGGCTGTGGCAGACACTGGAGTATTCAATGGGCTTGAACATGTGCGAGAGACAGTCATGAGCGAAGAGCAGTTGTTTGGCAGTTGCAGTCGCAGTCAGTACACCGTTGCTGTCATAGGTGCATATGTATGATATCATAAGCCAAGGAGTGAAGAAAGGGTTGATGGAAGGCTGACAGCATGACCCAGACAGCCTTTTGAATTAAAGTTCTGGTTCACATGTCGATCATGCTACAGCAGCAGCGTTACCTGGCAGAGTGCGCAACAAAAGTAGGGGAGGTCGAACCGCAGAATAAGAACTAGACAATCACCTGCTGGACCCTGCTTGCTCTGCACTGACTGGTCGCACCCGCACCGCAAACATTCCTAACCTGTCAAAGCGCGCACAGCCCAGCGGTGAGGGCAATGTTGCGGCTGCAGAGTTGCTGAGGGCTATGTTGGAGGCCTCTGGGAGTCAAAGGTGGGGCACAGATACGCTTGTGAGCCTCCATTAAGCAACCGCGTGACGATGATTCATTTGCACGAAGTGTAGCTAGTGAATGAGGGTGCAGGTTTACAAACCAACGAAAGGTTGGCTTTTGAACTGGGCTATATAAGCCTACTGTGCAGCCTTGTGGCTGTGCTTCGCGAACGTCTCGTCTCGGCCTGGCCCATGCGTTCTGTTTTTGCGCAGCGACTAACACATCTCGCCGAACGCGTTCGGGGTTCTGACAGTGCTGTCCAGAGTCCTCTGTGTCAACCCCCAGCTGAAACGGGGGCGCATCCCATGGCAGCAGCGTGGATGGTGTGAGCTTTCACACTTGCGTCCACATGGGCGTGTGCACTTACTGCAACAGTGTAACTGATATGCGAGGGCAGGCCTTACCTTTCCTCTGTCTGCTTGCAGGCTGCCACAGCTATGGCCCAGCAGTAGCTGACACCCAGGACTTGCTCACGCAAGCCGTTTTGCCATTATGTGGCGAAGCCTGCCTGCGATGGCCGCAACCGCGGTGGTGTTAATCGTCCTCGCAACAACACTCTACAGTAGCCAGCTCTACCATGTGGGTATGCGTGAGCCTATCCGTGCTGCGGCGTTGGCCGCTCGGACTGCTGCTGCTGCTGCTGCTGCCTGGCTGTGACTGCGGATAGGCTCACCCGTCTAACCCTGCCCTGCCAAACATTGGTGCTTTCTGTGCTGTGCAGCTACTGCAGCAGGGTGCACGGAGCTTTCGCTGGGCGTCTCCAGGCCACACGCCCGCACGGCTTGATCTCCACGCGCTGCTGCTTGGCAGCGCCAGCCAACGAAGTGAGTATCCGTGCCTGAGCAACACCTTTTCTGGAACCACTTGCATGTGCTGACATTGGCTGTCATCCACTCCCAGCGTAGGCCATCAGGGCAAAGGGAATGGGGCCATGCATGCATGCCACCCCAAATCCTTGCGTCTGGCCTTGCAACGGCCTGCCATGCATCATACAACCTCCACGTGCTCTCGCATGCTGCTGGCACCATGACATTCGCTCGTGTACATGCGTGCGTGTTGTTGCCCTGCCTGCCCCTCCCGGAGCCTACCTGACCCACATGCCCTAAACCCTAAACCCTAAACCCTAACCCTGGCCCTAAACTCTAGTAACAGCCCGCTCGTGTGCATTCTTCGGCTCTCGCGGACAATTCCCAACCCTTGCATGCATTCCCCGCTTTCGCGTGCTGCGGTGACCCCTGGAGTCCACCCGCATGCGTGTCGCCCTCCCTCCCTCCCCCCCAACCTACCTCACAGAGCTCTACTCACCCACAACCTTGCCAGTGACACGTGCGCTTTCTGGTTTGCATTGTGTCACTTTCACATGTAACACTTTTTGTGTGTATCAATTTTATGTGTGGTCACGCTGGCGCTAGGGTCCCTCGCGGAGCAGCAGGCGCAGCAGCCGGGCGCACTGGCGGTAGTGGCAGGCACGTGCGGCCCGCGCCTGGACCGCGCCGCGTGCCGCGCCGCCGCCGCTGCCGCCGCCGCCCCCGGCCCCATCAGCCCCGCCGCCTCGGAGCTGGAGCTCTGTCGGCCGTGGGGCGTCGCGGTGGATGCGCACCGCAACCTGTACGTGTTGGAGCGCGGCGCCGACGCAGGGTCGTTCGTGGTGCTGCACGTGCGCTTGGACGCCGGCGGACGCCACACGGTAGTAGCTCAGGGCCCGGGCGACGCTTTCAGCGTGCGCGTGGACGCCAACAGCACCTCGCTCTACGTCTCCACGCCGCAGCTCAGCACCGTGTACCGCATCGACCTGCCGCAGACGCCATTAGAAGGCGGCGGTTCCGGAGCAGCCGCCACCGCGGTTCCAGAGCCACCCCCGCTGGTTTCGCCCGTGGTGCACCTGCGGCTGGCAGGCACGGAGCCCATGGACGTGGCGCTGGACCCCGCCACGGGGAGCTTGGCGTACGTGTTTGACGTGGTGCACGACCACGTGATGCGGGTCGGCGAAACAAGTGTGACTACCGCGCACATCGGGCGCATGGTTTCGTACGTCATCGGCATGGACGCTTCCACCGGCACGCTGGTCGTGCCCGATGCTTACGCGGGTGTTCTTCACTACGTGCTGGGGGAGACGCGCACGCAGGTGGAGCTCGGCGCGCACGTGCCCTTCCCCTCCATCTACGGCATCGCGATCGACCCGCCGACGCAGGACGTGTATTTCACGACGGGGGGCTCGTGCGTGCTGCGCCGCGACGGCAAGACGGCGGCGGTCGCGCCGGTGGTCGGGAACTGCCACGAGCACGGCAACTCGCTGGGCGACGGCAGCGCGGGCGCTGCGCGCTTCAGCTACCTGACGCACCTCGCGCTTGACTCGGAGCGGCGGCGGCTGTACGTGGTTGACCACCACCTGAACTGCGTGGTGGAGGTGGTGCTGCCACCCGCAGCGTAGCAGAGCTCGTGGCGCCAGCGAGGGTTAGTCACCACCGAGCGGCGCACTAGATAAAGTCAGGACTGATATTCATCATGTGTCTGAACTGCAACTGCGTGTACAGCTCGGCTCATCTTTTACACTACAGCGAACGGTCTTCTATCCAAATGCTCCAAATGTCTGGTGCTTGCCCGATTGCAGGCAGGCCACATCCATACGGCCACTGGTATGCTTGGATCGCTGCCGTTATTAATATTGATGTTACAGTTGTGAAGCTTGCGGCCAGCCCAAAACCGGCAAAAAGGGAATGTACAAACAGCATCCAGACCAGCATCCTGAACAGCATCACCAACAAGCCAGCTGTGGCTGATTATAGCAACACGCATGGCAATCGCAGTGTGCCTCCGAGCCTCGCTCGCCTCCTGCAGGCCTGTGCCTGTGCCGCTTGTTTGTATGCCGCCCTGATCAGCAGCAGATCCTGCCAGTGTGCGACCCACACAACATATCCAAACTCCAAAGCCCAAGCCTCCTAGCCTGCACTGCCTCCTTCCATCATAAATGCTCCACCGCTCAAACCTGCCACCGACGCGGCCCATTCGCACTCGGGTCGCCTACGGATGCACGCTGGCAGCGTCCTCTCCCTCTCATGCACACGGCTTGCGTCTGGTGGCTATACTAATCTGGGTGACGTAATCCCTCTCTCTGGTGCCTGCTGCCCGGCATCCTGGGCACATGCACCCGCATTGCTTGCTGTCGCTGATGCCACCGTTGCACGAGGGGGATGCGGCTCAGGAGGGAGGGCATCTTGGTTGGCCCTGCAGCCACTCGCTGCAGGCAGAGCTGCACGCACTACCGTATACACCGTCCGGCGCGCCTTTGCAGGCCGCCACAGGGCGCTATAGCCTCGCAACTCCAACTACCTGAACACATTCAGCAGGCTATCCACGGGCTCCCTGCAAGCAGCACACCATGGCAACAGGTACACGCGTGCAGCAGTTGAGGCACTGACAGGGGTGGTGCGCGGCTCAAAGCCCACATGGTTGAGTGGCAGCGGCGGCGGTGAATACACACTGGCAGCAGAATCGCCCCCCCCCCCGATAGCCGCATCCATGTCAGGCCCTCACCCCTCATACTCACAGGCACACACCCAGCCGGGCACACATATGGGGGGCGCATGGGCCCCACCTGGGGGGAGCATGGGCCGTTTGGCCGACAGTTCAACACGCTGTGGATGTAACATAACACAAGTTACACAACACACCCTGCCGGGCACACCCGCTGCTGACACCCCACCCACCCACAGCCTGCCAGGCACGCACGCCATCCCAGGTGCACTACGGTATGCGGTTCTTGGCTACCCGTATCATCGACAGCGCCACCTATCCATTGTTCACCCCACCCCAGGCAGGCGCCTGCTCAGTCCTCGGGCCTCACCTGCACACCGGGCAGCGGGCGTGGATGCGCAGTGTGTCCTCCGCGCAGCGCCTGCAGGCCACGTTGTGCACGGTGGTGCCGTGCAGGAAGCCGGTGGTGCGCGGCGCCTCCATGCACACCACGCACAGCTGCAGCAGTGGCCAAGTGAAGGTACACGCACATGGCCGCCGTTAATGATTGTGGGGATGAGTTTTGGTGGTTGATGAGGTGAATGCACACAGCTGAAGCAGTGGCCAATTGAAGGCACACACACCGCCGGCGTGTAAGCACAGTGCACGGCCCCACGGAAAGCAGACTGCATGGCCCAACAGGAAGTAAATTACATTTATTTACTTGAACACACCGCCGGCAGGTCAGGCAGCGCCGAGTGTGATACGGTGTTTGCAGTGTTTGGCTTCATTCCGTGATGGTTTGGCAGAGCAGCGTGCATGCAAGGGAAGGGGATGCTGGCTTGATCATGGTGCTTCTGTGGGGCTTGCGTGGGGCCATGCAAACAGCATGCAAATGCCGTCCTTGCTTCCTATAGCCATGACGGCTGAACAAATCATCGGTGAAGCAGCCAAAGAGAGACTTATGAGTGACCGAGGGGGTGGGGTGACTGCAATACCTGCAGCACTGCCAGAGCGCAGCGGGTTGTCCTGGACGACTGGTGCGTGAAAGCAGCGTTGCATATGTGTGTGGCTAGGGTGAATGTGCGTGCAGCAGCAGCAGACCTGATGGGCTATTGAGCAGGTAGGGAGCCAGACCTGGCTAGAGCCAGAATGCCAGCACCTACCGTCGAATCATCCTCGGCTGCAGCGTTGGCTGCCGCAGCCGCTGCAGCAGCGTTGGCGGCGGCGGAGGGAAACAGCGGCGGTGGCTTAGGTGACACGGCCGGAGCCCAGTGCGGCTGCACCGGCAGGCCAGCCCCGGCCGCTGCGGCTGCTGCCGCCTGCATGGAGACGCCGCCGTATGAGGTCGTCTCAGGCCCAGACGCCGCGCTCCTAGGCGCGACTGCAGATCTTGAAGACACCGGAACGAGGAGCGCAGGTGCAACCAGCTGCTGCATATCACGCACGGGAGCGCTGGCCATGGCGGAAGCAGCCACAGCAAGAGGCCTCGCATCTGCACCCGTAACGTTGCCGATGCTTGAGCTGATGCCGGTGGCGGTGGCAGTGACGGTGGCGGTGGTGCCTCCCGTCGGCTGCTGCTGTTGAGCGCGGGCGGCCGCTCGCATCACCAGCGCCATCGGCGTCAACACCTCAGATTGCGGAAAGAGCGGCGCAGCCGCTGCCGCGGGTGGCGCTGCCGTTGCGGGCGGCCCTGCTGCGTGCAGCGCTTGCTGGTGCTCCAAAGGCGTCGCGTCCCTGCTGCTGCCCGCACTGCTGCCGGTACCAACCAGCGCACCGCTGCGTAATGGAACCGCAGCGCTACGCACCCTTCTGAGCTCATTGCCTGTGCATGATGGGTCCACCACAGCCGAAGGATCTATTGGAGAGCATGCTGCGGCCGCAGCCTCAGCGGACGCATCAGCCCCCTCGCGATTGCTGTGATGGGAGGTGGTGTGGGAGATGCTGCTGGGGGTGGTGAGATCAACCACGTCGAACCCGGCAGCCGCTGCCGCTGCTGTCGTTGGGACTTTGCTGCGGGGTCGCCTCCTTTCTGTGCCAGCAGCAGCCCCGCCAGCAGCAGTTGGGCCCGTACTAGCGCCTGCGCTGTTGCTGGTGTTTATGCCACGGCTAGCAGCAGCAGCTGAGGGTTGCGCTGTCGGTGTGGCCTTGCCACGTCTCGGCATGGCACCTGCAGCAGGCTTGTTCATACCAGCCGCATCCCTGCCTGCTGATACCGAGGTGCCCGCTGGCCCAGGCGCTGTTGATTCGGCACCAGCGGCGGCACTGTGCGATGAGGAGGCCGGGCTCAGAGTCCTGGCGGCCTTGCTGGCTGCTGCTGCATCAGACCCGGCACGTTCAGGTGACGCAGCTGATGCATGTGATGCAGCTGTGCCACGGCTGCCGCTGGCTTCGCTCTTGTGCCAACACACGTCCCACCACTGCCAGCGGTGCTGCCCTTGCTCCTGTTGACCGGCACTGTTCCGATGCAATGAAGTTGTGGCCTGGCTGGCGCTGGCAGGTTCCTGCTGCTGCTGCTGCCCCTGCTGCTGGCGCTTATCGCTCGACTTAGCCCCACCAGACGTGCCGTTGGGTCCAACCGCACGGCCAGCCTTCGCACGGGCAGCAGCAGGACCACTTGCCTCAGCACGCGCTGCCGCCGCCGATGGCGCTGCCGCAACGTCACGCCCTGCAGTTGTCCCGCCAGCAGCGAGCGCTGGGAAGGCAGGCGAAGCAGCAGCAGCAGCAGCAGCAGCGCGTTTTGGGCGCTGCCTGGCGGCGAAATGTTCCAAGCCCTCCCTGCTGTTGAGCGCCCCGCCCTGCTGCTGCCCGGCCAACTGCCAGCTGGACAACCACCAGGCGCGAAATGTGGACACTGCGGAGGAGGAAGCGGAGTACAAAGAGATCGCAGAGGCGACGGCGGCGGCGGTGACGGCTGACAAGGCTGAGAAGGACAGAAAAGACGGCAGGCGTGAGCTACGCGGTTGGTCAGGACGTGGCGGAGCCCCCCGCGCCTCACCTCCTGGCGCTGCCGCGGGGGCTGCTGCTGCTGCTGCTGCTGCTGCTGCTGCTGTTGCGCGTGGCTGCTGCACATGGCGGGGACG
>BDDA01000120.1:140672-155820 GCA_001662385.1 Chlamydomonas asymmetrica | reverse complement strand
GGAGGTGGGGGCCGGTCCCGTCGAGGCGCTGGATCATCCTGCAGGGGGTTCCTCAGCCTTTCCACTTGCAGCTTAGCTTCTGCCTTGTCACTGTGGAACGCATACACCACGCCCAGCCATGTGGTGGCGAACTGGTTCAAGGACGTGCCTGGAGGTGTGTTTCGGATGACCCATTCCATCCCCTCCCAAAAGATTAATGTGCAAAGCGCTCCGAAACTCCACCAGAAGACGATGCAGAGCAGCAAGTATGACTTCCCAAACCCTGCAGCGGGCACAGCGAACAGTCGAGGCGCACAGAGGCACGAGTCACGCCCGGGCTGTCATACAGTATGTTGGTATGTGACTGGGATATAGCTTTGTGAGCGAGCGCCGCCAGACCCCCTCACAACTACCCACTCCATACCTGCGGCTCAGCGCAATGCAAGCAATCAACGCTCTGGTCTGCGCTCCTATCGCTCACCACCCTCCATAACAGGTGGGTTGATCTTGAATTCTTGATCAGTGAATGAAAATGCCAAAGACACCACTATCGGAACGGTACGTTGGTATGCACAGGTGTATGGTTGGACACCGGTAGCATGGATGGAAAACATGGACGGAAAAGCGCGGCAAACGGAGGCCGGCTCATACCCGACACTCACATCCAATGATCATGGTGGCGGCGGTGGCTATGGCTGAGGGGGTCCGGTAGGCTGGCAGGAGGGCGCTGCGCGGCCGATCAGGAGGTGGCGGAGCCCTCCGTGCCCGCCGAGCCTCACCTCCTGGCGTAGCTGCTGCTGCCGCGGGGGCTGCTGCTGCTGCTGTTGCTGTTGCGCGTGGCTGCTGCACAGGGCGGGGACCCGGAGGCGGTGGCCGGTCCCGCTGCGGCGCTGGCTCACCCAGCACGAGATGTGTCAGCCTTTTTGTCAGCAGACCAAAATCCGGCTTGCGCATGCAGTCCCACAACGCGTCCACCACGCCTAGCCATGTCGCGGCAAATGTGTGCAAGACCGTGCCTTGAGTTGTGTGCCGGGTCACCCACCCCATCCAATCCCGCATATAAAGTTCGGTGAGCGCTATGAAAACCAGCCACCTGAAGATGTTGAGCAGCGCGCGTGAATTCCAGAACACTGCAGCGGGCACAGCGAGCAGCCGAGGCGCACAGGGCATGAGTCAGCGTTGCTGTCATACTGGGCTCGCTGACGTACAGCCCCCCCCCCCCTTCCACCCAGGCAGTCATATACTCATATGGGGGTGTCGATATGTGCCTGGGATACAGTGTTGTGAGCGAGCGCTCCGATTCTTCACAACCCTCCACAACATGTGGGTTGATCAGCGCATGAACATGCCAAAGCGACCACTATCAGTACCGCTCGTTGATATGTACAGGTGTATGGTGTTAAACGGAAGCATGGATGGAAAACATGGACGGAAAAGCGCAGCAAACGGAGGCCAGCTCGTCCCCAACACTCACATTCAATGATCATGGCGGTGCCGGCAGCTACGGCTAACACGGCTGTGAAGGTCCTGAACGATGGCAGTGAGCTGCACGGAGCTTGCAGCGCCACAAATCCTGGTGTACCTGCTCCTGCTCCTGCTGCTGCTGCAGTTGCCGCTGCTGCTGCTGCGCATGGCTGCTCCACAGGGCGGGAAGGCCCTGAGGAGGCCCTGCCCTGGCCGGGCCCCTGCCCTGCCCCTTGCGTCCATTCCCGCCAGAGCTGATTTAGACTCACCAACAACACCTCTAGATTGGGCTTGCGCATCTCTGCGTAGAGCACACGATAAAGGTCCAGCGTCCGCGTGGCGAATGTATGCACATACGTGTCCGGAGGTGTGCAACGCGTCAAAGATACCACTGCGCAGTAAATCGCCAACACCACGACCGTTGCACGACCCAATGCGCGACCCAGGTCCGGGGCCCTCAGCCCTGCAGCGGGCAGAGCACACAGACACTCGAGTCAGCGCCACCACCTGGCGTGCTGTACGGTGCAAGCTCCAGACGGCCATACCAGTTCAGTGATGTCACCGTGATGCAGGTTTCGGAGCGAGCGCCGCAAGGCCCCTCGTTTTCCCGCAATACGGGGTACCGAGCACCTCCGTGCCGTGTGCAAGCAATACTCTCCAATCGCTCACAACTCCTTACGACAGGCGGGTTGATCAACAAAACGAACTGTTGCCAAACTTGCCACCATCGGGCAAGTGCATACCAGTAGAAGCATAGCAGACAGCGGCCCGCTCACCCCCAACACTCACTGTCAGCCAGCATGGCGGGGTAGCACAGCAGGCCGCTGCACGTGTCGGCGTCGGTGTCCGGGCCGCTGCCGCTGCCGCCTGCTGAACTGCCCTCCTGCTGTGGGACGGCTGGCGTGGACTCGGCCTGCGAGGACTCCTCACGCGCTGCTGCCGCCGTCGTCGCTGCCACATCCTCGATTTCCCGAACTACCCCACCGCGGCGCCGCTGCCGCCTGCGTCCACCGCCCTCCCTGCTGTCTCTCCTGGTGCTCTTCGCATTAACAAACGCGCCATCTGTGCCATCCAGCACGGCCATTGGTTTCGGGAGCTCACGGTTGATGCCAGTTGCAAGCTCACGCGCCAATACTTGGGCAGCAGCGCTCGCAAGCTGCCCAACTCCTGGGTGGTCCAAATGCTCAGCTTCCAGCGGGATGCCGAGCTGAGTCAGCACGGTCGCCTCGATCGCCATGCGCACAAACACACGCCGCTGCTGCTCGGCAGCTGACAAAGCCCCGCTGGCACCCTGCTGCTGCTGCTGCTGATGCTTCTTACGAGGCCAGGCGGGCGTGGCGGGTGGGGCGCCGCCGCCGCCGCCGCCGCCGGGCCGCGGCGGGGTAGGCGGCTCGGAGGCTTCCAGCGCAGCGGCACGCACCATGCGTCGCGCGAGGCGGTTTCGGAGCGGCTCCGTCGCCGCCGCGGCCAAGACGTCGACCTGCAGCAGTAGCTCCCCGCCGACGCCGCGCTGCGAGAGGCCTGCGGGGTCGCTCCAGGGAAGCACCATCGTCCACCCCCGCACCTGCGCCGCGTCCCCGGCCGGCAATAACGGGTTCCGCACAAGCACTCTTACGTTACTGGCCACCCTGCGTTCTGCGCGCAGACAGCTCGCTCCGGAACCATCCGGAGAGGGATCATCCGGCAGGGTGCTGCTACTGGTGCACGCATCCGTTGTTGCGGTGCGGACATCCCCGGGGTCGTTGAGCGGGCCGTCCGGCCACTGCAACAGCCGGAAACTGGTTGCCATGAGTAACTCCTCCGCAGGGCCCCAGCCTGATAAGTCGCCAGGGATCAGCCGCAGCACAAGGCAGCTGCTGCTGCCGCTGCTGCAGGCGCCGTCGCCTGGGCCCGCATTGCACGGCGGCGAACGTGCCGGGGAGCCCTTTTGTGGAGCCTGCTGTGTGGCCGCGTGGCAAACGTGCCGCTCCAAGGCGATCACCCTGTGCAATGGCACGCAAAGCAATGCAATGACCGCGCGCAGCAGCACATACAAACGCTTATGTCGGCGACGAACGACCGTCAGTAGAGTTGTTGCTGCACGCTCACACGGCATAGCGCAGCCTTTACACGACATGAAAGGGTAGATGTGGACCTGAACACAAAAGACTACAGCTGGCCCAAAGGCCCGCAACACGTGCCTTGTTGTTACATCACTACATCAGCATCAATACCATTGACGAGGCGAATGGGAGGACGACCGCGAAGATCACACAGCAGCACTGCGCCCAATCTCGTGCAATCATGCATTCATTTACTCACATGATCATGCATAATACATGCAATGCATGCATGGGACAGCCCTGCATGGCGGCCTCCATGCGGTCATCATAGCATGCAATGTGCCGATACCGCTCTGGCTGTGTCAGCGTATCAGTACACAGCGGAGCATCAGTACACCAGTACATCAGTGGATCAGTACATCAGCGGATGCGGTACATCACCCACCAGGTCAATCCGAGGAAGCGAATGTGGTTGGAGGTCGCCACGGGTGTGCCGGCATTGAGAGTAGCGTTAGGGTCCTCATGCTGGACGATCGGCATCAGGATGTCGCCCTGCCACAAGCACTGCAGGCACACCGCCAGGACACACACCATGCACAGGAATCGATTCAACCGCACCCACACAAACAGTGCAATGCACACATGACGGGGAGCCAGGGCCGGAGCCGGGGTCTGAGTGCTGGGTCAGAAATGTGGCTTCGAGTCCCAGCGTACAGACTGGCGCTCCTCACAGAACTGCTCATGGAATGCTTGCTCAAACTGTGCGTCAGTCACCTTGAGCGTATGCATCCCGTGATCCCGCTCTCCTGTTTGTGTGAGGAGAGGGGGATGCCTACGCTCTAGGTGACTGACGCACAATCTGAGCAAGCATTCCATGAGCAGTTCTGTGAGGAGCGCCAGGACGAGCGCAAGCACAGAACCATGCGCTAGTGCGCTGAGTTTGTAGTGTGAGATTTCACGCACTTCATGCAACATTGCCTGCAGCCGGCGGGCATCGCATTAAGCTACAGATTTTGATGCCGATGCTGCGCGATGATCGCTCGTGTGGTGGGCATGCCGCACTTTCAACATCCACGACGCGCGCGTACACATGCACACGACTGCCTCACTGCCTCACTGGTGCCCTTCCCCTGACTGCGTTCTGCTCCCTGCGTTCCCGTTGTGCTCGCCATGACGACGGGAGCACGTGGCCTCCAATGCACGCAGTTTATCACGTGGTTGAACACCACACCACAATTCATGCTTTCAGAGCTCCAACCGCACATGCATTGCTGGTTACCGTCTTCTGGACATGTAACCAATCATCAGTGCCAATCAGATAGTTTTTCCCCTACAGGGGTCGTACCATGATGGACATCGCCAGTGTGGCCCCCGACGTCCTGCACACAAACGAACGATCCTCGTACGGCCGTGCAGCGTCGTCCAGCAAGCTGTCGGGGAAGCGCGGGTCATCACGGGGGCCGAGGTCCAGGGGGCGCTGAGCCAGCACCAGCTGCTTCAACGCCACAGGCGCGGGCATGAGCGTGGGGTGGGGCTGGAAGGTGGACTTGTAGGCGTGGATGTACTCCGGGGAAAGGGGTCCAAATAGCGGCTCAATCTGGATGATGAGGCCGCGCCTGTACACGATCATGCATGTATGCATGCATGCATGCAACCAACCTTAGCGTTAGGTTTTAACTACTTATGAGTTGGGGCAAGTAGCGCCGGGGGCATGTAGCCTTCACGTTTGGCTGGCCAACGAGCAAAGCAGTGCAGTCCAACAAGCAGGAAGAAGCCACAACAGATTTGACAACATGCGGATGCCATGCACATGGAAGTCTGGAAGCATAGATGCCTCCAGGGACGTATCCAGTGACATTAAAAGAAAGTGTGGTAAAGTGTGATCACAGATCATTCAACCTGTAGCGATGCGCCTCCCAATAATGTGGAAATAACATGTGGATGGATGTAACGGCACGGACGGGTCTGCGTGGTGCAAGCAAGGTCTGTGCGCCACGCATCCAGCCAGCCAACTAGCCACATGCAGTGCTCACCTGGGGAGTCCGTCCCTGGCAGCCAGCACGCCCAGCGCACCGCCGTCGCTGCCCTGCTGCTGCTGCTGCTGCTGCTGCTGCTGCGCCTGCGCCAGCCGCCGTACGATGAAGTCCAGGGAGCACAGGCGGTGCTGCGCTCGCGACTTGTGGAAGGCAAACAGCGTCGTGTACGTCGCTGCGCGGTGCAGATGGTGCAAAGGACCAAAGGAGGGCAGGGCCAGCCGCCGCGTCAGCCAGCAGGGAAAGACATGCAGAACGAACAACGCAAGGACAACGTGGGAGGTGCAGGACCACAGGTCGCTATTCAACGGTGTGAACAGGTCAAAGATGTTGGTTGCACATAGAAAGACTAGCAGTAAGAAGAAAAGTGTGTGGAGGAATCCTGCCCTCCAAAGTGCATATGGGGCACTCTCCATAAGGATGATTAACTTTGAAAATTTCTCACCCCCCCGTTCGGTATTACATTGACACATACCCATGTTGAAATGCATCCTGTCATGAGTCGGGCCGTGTGCACAGCCCTGTATGTGAAACCCTGAGCGACCGGGGATGAATGGTTGTCCAACGCTGATGCCTCACCTGTGACAAGGCTCTCATGCTGCTCGTCACCGGGGGCCAGCGCTGCTCGGCCGGATGCCGAAGGCAAGCCGACGCCGCCGGCAGCCGTGTGTTGGTGCGCATCATCAACACCTGGCCGGTCCGCATAGCGGTGCGCAGCCTGCAAGCACATCCGCATCACAATGCGAGTTTCAGCAAAAACATACGAGACCGTTTGAGGGACTGCATACATGGCACAGGCCTAAACCATTCACTGCATGAATGTTGCTATGTCATGTCACATCCGGAGCGTGTCCCCCCCCAGGGGGCCAGCGACAAACAGAAGCATGTGAGATGTTCAAAAGTGATCACAGCCTGCAAGGAACACACCAGTGTGCTGACACCCTGCTGGGCATCATGTGATCGGCATGGGATGGCCCAGTACGCTGTACACTGATCAGATTCTGTCCTCATCTACAGGGGAGTGTCGGCCTTGGCTAGCTCCTTACGTAAAAACATCTGACAGTCCAAACCTTCACTCATTAACCCACCTTGAGCGTGATCCGGTATGACAGCGAGGTCTCGCCCTGAGCCACGTCGTCGCTGCTGCCAACGTCCCGCAGCACGCTCACGGCCAAATCCACTGGCCCCTCAGGAACAGCCGGCTCGTCATCGTCGCCATCATCATGCGCATACGTGTCCAGGTCCTCGTCTTGATCTTGATCTGGGTCATCATCGTCCCAGCGGTGCATGGTGCGCCGGCCGTGCCCACGCCGTCGCGTGGAGGTGTCGCCGCTTTGCGGATTGTAACCCCAGGGGTCTGGCCGGGGTGCGAGGGAGAGCGCCAAGCGGCTGCAAAGCAAAGAAAAGGAAGGCAAAGGATCAAAGGAGCGAATCAAAACGGGAGAAGAATATCATGAAGTCACTCATATGGGCAGTTGGCCAGTTGCACAGATCAGGGAGCTCGCTGACCCAGTATCGGGGGTGGGGCGAGCCACACAAGTTACCACAATAGCAGCGGATGCACGCAACAGTGTGATTACCGTTCTACCCACGCAAGGGTCGCTTGTCCCGCTGTTCGCTTCCCTGCAAGATGGCCGATGCATGCACGACCATGTGTGCGTGTGCGTGCGCTTGTGCGTCGGGCCACCCAAAACCCTCGGCCGGCAAGCGAGCTGCACTCAGCCCACGGCAAAAATCACTCACTACGGCCTTCCCAGCATGTTGAACGCCCACGTGATGTTGGCACCCAGGAGGTCGTGCAGGAGCGTCTCGGGGCCGTCCAGCAGCTCACACTGCGAGGCGCCAGGGTGGGCAAAGGGGAAAGGGGAAAGAACAGGGGCCTGAGTGGGGAAAGGGGCCTGGGCTGGGAGCAGCAAAAGCAGCTAAAGCACGAGCGTGTGGCGTGTAGACACGCACAGCATACATGGTCAAAGAGCGACCTGAAGAATTCTTGAAGGCGAGCGACTCGGAAGAATTCTTCAGGCCCCTCTTTGACCGTGTACGCTGTGCGTGTCTTGTCGAGGTTAAGACTGAGCCCTGGGCACTTGGGCAGCCTGTTTATTGCCGCCGCTTCAGGCAGGGGCATGCTTGACCGGGCACAACAATTTCGGGTCGCTGCCACCTCGCAACAATCCCAATGTGATATGTCTGCAGCGCCCTTACTGCTTCACCCTGGCCCCTCACCTCCACGCCACCTGGCGCTTCCCCACGCATGTGACCGCTGCTGCCGCGGCACGGCACCGTCACCCCATAGCTCAACAGCAGCCTGGACGTCATCCCAGGTTCGTTCGGAGGCAGCATATGTTCCCAGTCTGTGCCGCCATCATCATCGCCGCCGTTGTCGCCCCTGGACTGACCCTGGTCCATGAACGGTGGCGGGTCGTGGGGGCGCCGAACGAGGTATTTCACCGGCCAAACGTCAACGAGCGGCACAGCGAGGACCACGCCCTCTTGAACAGTGGGATGGCCGGAGCGGGTCCTCCTGGAGCTGTGGTGGCGCTGCTGCTGCTGACTCAGCACGTCCAGGTCCACCAGGCGCGCGCACTGGCGCCAGCGCCACGGTGGCAGCACCTCCAAGTCCTGGCGCAGAGAGAAGTTGAAGCGGCCTAGGTCTGCGGGCGCACGCAACGCCACCACATCACAACACCGCAGGTGAGGGCCAACGCAAGCCTTGGCCCAGTAGCACTCACGCATAGATTTTAGATTTTAGATTTTAGATTTTTTACATTAGGAGCTTTCTAGCCAAGGCCGACACTCACGCATAGCGAGTGGTACTGGTGGCAGTACACTTTCACGGCATTGTTGTTCTGTGGGTGCCACTGAATCCGAGTGCCGATGAATCTTGTAATAAGCCAGTGGTGGCTGAGCGGCTGCTTGTGCATGCGCAAGCAGCGTTGACATGTTTAAAAAAGAGCCATCGGTGTGGTGCCTAGATGCGGGTACGTGTCCGGCCTGCCCCTGCCACCTGCCCTGCTGCGCGCTCAGTCGCTTACCCATGGCCAGCGGCCCGGATGAGAGCGTCAGATGGTCCACCAGCGCCAGCGCGCCGGTGCGCAGCGGGCCGCCGGGCCATGCCAGACCCGCCTGCGCCTCCACGCACAGCTGCAGCCACCAGCGCGGCGCCGATGATGGCGGTGAGGAGGAGGAGGAGGAGCCGGCAGCCGCGGAGCGCACTGGCTGCCGCCCTACCGACATGTGCCTGCGGCGGGCACAAGCGAGGGCCGACACATGGCCGGACACATAGTGCAATCGAATGTTCAGTCACCACATAGCCCATCAACACCAAGCGCTTGGATAGTATTCCGCATAAATTCCGTTCCATTTTGCATGGACGGCTCGAATTGCAAGTGCTGTTAGTGGAATCACTGTTGATCACATGACGAAGCCCCAAACCCTTGAGTGCCCGTTGCTCAGAGCAGTGGCAGCTCTATGTCAGATAAGAACGCATAAGCCGCAGTAAGGAGCACAAGGTCAAGTACGCGTGGCAGGCCTACACCCGCGAAGTCTAGAACCCTGAAGTCCTGAAACCCCAAGCCCACGTACCAGGGCAGGCCGTGGCTGGTGACCAGCGCCTCACGCGCGGGCACCACGCGCCCGTCTGCAGGCAGGCCGTCTAGCGGGCCTTGCACCTCACACTGCGCACAGCAGTCAGTGCGAGGGGGCGGGAGGGTGGGACAGCAGGTAGCGGGGCAGCTGACAGGTCAGTGAATACTACGTTCAGGCAAGGAATTGTGCTGCATCAAACGTGCATCAGCATGACGGCCCGTGCTCTCCCCCCAAACCCTAGCAGGGTACCAGAATGCCCCAGCAGCAGGGCGGCGGCAAGCTCCAACAGCAAGGCTATCATTGCGTACCCTACCACCCTCTTGAGCAGGTGCAACTGTGGTTGAACACATGAGCAACATGCAGAAATCAAAAACTTGCTGTGCTGGGCGTGCACGACTGCGCTTTCCCTGCATGCCGTACTGGCAGTGCAGTCAGTGCATTCTGCAAATGTAAAAGTGGGGGGCCTGTCCCCTCCGCCTCCCTCCTCCCTGGCTCTCACCAGGATGCCGTCATCAGGCGGCGGCGCCATGCAAGTCAGCGAGTTGACGGCGCCTCTGGGGGAATCACGCTCGCCGCCGACGCTGCCGTAGCTGCCTGGCAGGTGCACCACCGAGAGGTCCCACACACGGAAAGAAAACTCCAGGTATGTGTCTCCCGCGCTGCTGCTGCTGCTGGCGCTGACGCTGCCTGGGCTCGTGCTCACGGCGCGGCGGGAGCTGGGCCGCAGCAGCGCGGTGACGTTGCAGCGGGTGGCCATGGCGAGGGCCTGCACGGGGGCGCCAGCGGCGCTCTGAACACCTGCGCCACCGCCACACAAGCGATGATCACGATGATGCGCTCATGAACGCACGCCACATATGGGCATGCCCGTGGTCAAGTTCACATTACCAGCATAACAGCATTTCAAGGGCATGCATGGCTCTGGCAAGCAGCACAGTCATTTACTCATTTACTACTCGATCGGTGTCCTTACGCATGCGTCCCACCTGGGGTGCACGGTCCTCCCAACCACTCTAACGAGTGACGCTCGCCCGGGATCGCCGCCGCCCCGGCTGCGCAAGCGTCATCATCGCCGCTGACGAGCACCGGGCGGCGGTGCGCATTGATGGAGCCCTGCCAGCGGCCCTTGAGGTATTGCGAGCGCGGCAGGTCCAGAGGTTCCAGGAAGGCGCTGACGATGGTGGAGGGGGCCGCGCCTGCACCGTTGCCGCCGCCATGGCCCGGGCCGGAGGCGCCTCCGAGCCGCTCCACCCTCACAAGCGCGGCCCTGCGTGGCAGACGCCCGGTGTAGCAGACGTGTGCAGCACGCACCGTCAACGCACACACGCAACACACTCACAATGCGTGCCGGACTGCAACCGGCCACCTTCGGATGCCTCAGGGAGCTGCAACCCGGTGACGGCGCATGCGATTGTTGCATCAGGAGTGGGTCAGCCGGACGGCCCATGCTTCGCCCCAGATGCGCACATTTGATTGACCACCGTGTTGCCTCAGTCAGGGCAACATCAGTGCACTACCGCTGTACACTACCCGGCTCATCAAGCGCACAGAGCCGCTATGTGGCACAAAGCGACATTGTTTGGAGCTGATGCACACAGCGCCCAGCACTGCGCCGTAGCTCTGGCGCGGGTTGACCATGACATGGACCGGGACGACTGCATATTTATGCTCTCACCACATCAGGTTGCTTCTCCTGAAGACACCAAGCTGCTGACGTACTGCACATGTGCACATAGCACGCAGAGATACCGGCTCACCAGTTCAGTTGCGCGCTAGCGTCCCCATGTCGTGGGTACGCTGCGAACGCATGCGACCACGCCTCAGACACGCCGCCGTTGTGTTGTGGAGTGATGGGGTTGTGAGTCCAGGGGTGGATATCAGGACGCAGTGACATGTAGCACTGTGGGAGAGGGAGGGGGGGAGCGGGGGAGCCATTAAGGCACCATGTTCAAGGTTATTGCAGCCAGTCCTGTGGGCAACACTGTGATTGACACCTGACCGTTGCCTTATGCCACTAGCCCAGGTCAACCGAAACGGCAATAAGGCAGGCATGCCGAGCAAGCAACAACAACAAGCAATGCTGCTTATCCGCATGACAATTTTCAATGCTCAGCCAATGAGCCAAGCCCGCATTGAAGACGCAACACTCTCCCAAGCAGTGTGTGTGAACCAAATGAACCGGCCAGCACATCCTCCTGTCCAAGCGCCCCTGTGCGTCTCTTGTACAAACACCACTCAACGCATGCCTCTGGCTCTCGCGTGCCTCCTACAGTGAGCCCCTCTGTGTCTCTTATCGCAAACACTACTTGACGCGTGCCGGTCACTCGCCCCCACACTCACCCGCACATCCAGGTACGGCGCTGACGCGCTGGCGTCATCGTCACCGCCGCTGTCCTCCAGGACCTCGCACAGCAACAGCGGCGGAGGCGGTGGAGGCGGCGGAGCACCGCCAGGCGCGGAAGGGTCGCTCCCGGGAGGTTCAGGAGGAGGAGGCGACCGAGATCCGTAATCTGCAGTACCAGCATCGGATGACGCTGGACCTGATGACCCAGATCGGGATTGTGTGCTGGGTGCATCCAGGTTCTGTTGGGCGAGGGGCGGGGGACGAGGCGAGCGATAGTAGTGGTCTACTAGCTCCTTGACGAGGGCTTGGTCGCTGACGTGGGGCTGTCCCTCGCCTGCAGCGCTAGCAGTGCCGCTGCCTGCCGGCATGGCGTCGCCAGCGGCGGCAGCCTGCGCGTCCGCGCCAGCTGCCGCAGTGGCCTTGTCGTACTCCCTTGCTGATTTCAGGTAGTGGAGGAATGTGTACTGCAAGAGTGGAGGGCGACGGGGTGTGGGTGGGGATCACGCATGCAATACACAGGGGGCCGGGAGTGCTTGCATGAAAAGAGCGAGCAGCTCGGGACGGACTGTTGTATGTAATTTTGATTTGCCACACCATTTCGGTTTGTTATCTAGACCCCACGGACACAACCTGACCATAATCCATGCGCGCCAGTGCGGCCGAAGCTCATGCAAAAGTGCGCTCACTGTGAAGTGCCCGGCCCTGCACTTGTGGACAAAGCTGTCTGTGCCTCACAGTCGCAGCTCCTTCGCACCCCCCTGCTATGCTTGCAATTGACAAAGGTGCGTTGTGTTGCCGATCCCGTAGCATATGGCAGGGGCATACATGGGGCATGGGCATTTGTGGATTAACTTGCCTCGGGATGGTGGATGATTCGGTGGAAAAGCACTGCGAGCATGATGATGCCCCGGCCTTCAGCCTGACTGTGGTGCTTTGGGTCCGACGCGCAAAAGCTACCAAGCGGCACGGAGAAGTTGTTCTTAGAAAGCACAGCCGCGATAAAGCCTGCAAAAGAAGTTAAAGTGGCACATGTAGGGGACAAGGCTCCAAACGTGCCAGGTTTGACCATGCGCACGCGATGACCTGCCTGTGCGAAGTGGCTGGATTTCTGCCCCCAACAGACCCGCTTGAAGCTGGACCTGCAAGGCCTGTTGAGAGACCTGCTCTGGTAGCACTGCTGAGCGTCTGCCCTGCAGCCAAAGGTGAAGCTCCAGCAGCAGCTTGCACCGACTGGTTTGCCGCACATTTCCATGTATGTACCTGAAGGGACAGTCCATGGCATGCGACGTTATGTTGTTGCCACAAACACGTTCAAGGCCCAGCCTACTGTGCATGGAAGGGGTGACTCACCAGCCCTGACGGAGTACTCCAACCTTCCGGTCCCCCGAAGAGAATGTGGGTTGGCCAGGGTCATGCCGAACCCATTCCGTCAGTGCGGGCACGCTGATAGCTGCCTGCGCAACACAAGAGGTGTATTCGACATAGAAAGAGAGAGTTCAATACAGGGGCAGACGAGTCCACTCCTCCAAGCATATGACGTGTCAGCGACTCTGCTTGCCATGATGTCTGCATCTCCTGGTCCAGGGTCCAACAGTTTGATAGGGTTTGAGCCCGTCCAGGAGTTCACCCTGGTGGCAAGGACAGCTGTTGGGACTGAGACGATGGCCACCACCAAAAAGACGCGCCGCGCCAGGTCGTGCATGCTGCCCCGTTGCCTTGTAGCGAAAAGTAGATTCAGAAAGTGTACAGAGAAAACCGAGCTTGTAGCAATCAAGGGGAAGGCGTGGGAGTTGTGCCGAGGTCCTGGTATGGAGTCCAAGGCAGAGGTGGCTGCCAAGCTTTTCCTTGGCATAGCCAGTTTGACATGAATAGCTCGCTGTCGCAGTGCGACATACATGCATCAGGGGTCTGGATGAATTCAAAGAGCCTCGTAGCCATCAGCCGAACATATGCTTACTGACGGCGACTGGATAGCAACGTGCGTGGCTGCAACACACGCAGGCGCGGTGACGCATGGCAGCTGGCCCTTGTGTGCAGCCGTTTCCCTGCCTGGGCGATGCTTGCTCTGCGCCTGTTTCGTCATACGCATGCAGGGGTGAGGCTGAGGAAGTGAGGCCACATGCACCACCGCATGCGCAGTACGGTTGGTGTACGGGATTGAGCGTACTGCAAGGAGGTGAGTCACGTGCGGACGGTGCGCACCCATGTCGGCGTCCTACTTACAGGGGCGGTTGCGTCTGGTGTAGCTGTCAGCACATCATGCCACGAATCCCACGGAAAGGAACGCCAGTGTATGAGAGGTCATGTGAGCAGCGTTGCTGTGAGCCAGCGTGCCGTGCACACCGCGTACACGATCGCGTTTGAATTTTCAGTCCACGTCGCTGTTTGCTGTCAGGTGGTGGTCAGCTGACGGGTTGGAAATCTGGCTAACAGACCGTCCCCGTTCCTCCTGCTTATACCCCGCACGCATTGCTCTCCGTCGCACGACCCTAACGACCCGCACATGATGCTTTGGTTCGGATGCAGCTGATGGACGTTGTTGTCCTCGTGCTGGATTCTTCAATTCTTCGCCAAGGCCTCTCTCAAGGGCACAATTAGGATCAGTCAGAGGGCAGTCACCAACCAATCCCTGCCGTTCTAGTATTTGCCCACGCGTGACTTGCGTACAACATACATGCAGTGGCAGGCAGTGGTCCTTCGGGAATACAACCGTTACGTCTCTGAAGGCTCCATTAAGAGCATAGTTTCCACCTGTACTGACACCATTTCTGTCTGCGATGCGTTGGCCTGCCTGCTGCTTTCGTCTGGGCTGAAGGAACGATGCTTGCGTTTTGGCAGGCATTTCGAGGCGCGCCTTGTAGCGGTGGCGCGAGGACAGTACGCAGGGACTTTGAACATATGTTCATGGCTGTGTTGTGCAATTGCTGGTGCCAGAACGGCAGCCCGCCATTCCTTGTTGTTTGAACATCGCATGCAGCAGACCCCACCCATGGCACTCAGTTGCTGTGGCCTATGTGTGACTGTTGACCATAACGTATCCTTTGCCTTGTATGCTATACCCTCGCCTTCAGTCTCAGGCGATTAAAAGTGTTCAACACTCTTTGGCTCCCCATAGCCGCTTCACCAGATGAGAAACAGTATCAGCTGGACATGTTTGCTATTGCCAAACTGTATACGTCGAGCACAAAACACGGTGAGCGCACAAGGCTCTGGAGGAAGCGCAGGTCTGACTACAATAATAGCGCAGACGGCATGCACCCGGGCATGCACACTCATGTTGGTGGCACCTGCTGCGCAGGTGGTGTCTGTGAGGTTCAGCTGACTTTGGGCTTGGGGTGGTTGTGGTCGCATGGTAGGCGGGGGGAGGTTCTGCTATGCGTTGCACAAGTGCACTGCAAATTTATTTGTCATCTGTCGGCAAGCATAGCACCGCGTAATAAAAAAAGCACGGGCAATCAAAGACGCCTGCATATCCAGCTGTGTGATTCAGTACGGTGGCATTCATTATTGCATATAGCCGGTGCAGTATGCGTGTTCTTCTTTCGTGCCCATTGTAAGTATTGTTTGGCATCAGTCGTCATGCGCATAAGGGAACGCTAACAACTTGGGAAACCACGAAGACAGACTGTGAACAGGCCCACCTGCTTGCCTTACCGCCTACAATCCGAAACCCTAAAGCCGCAAGCCCAAATCCTAGGGTG
>BDDA01000120.1:119246-139733 GCA_001662385.1 Chlamydomonas asymmetrica | reverse complement strand
AGACCTGCCCCCCCCCCCCCGCCCCTGCCCCCCGTTTCCCACCGATGCGCGTTGTCTGCTGTCTCTTCTGTCCTGTTTGTAGGCACCTACAGAGTTTCAAAGTGTCTGCCCCGTGATGGCCACATCAGTAGCAGTAGCAGCAGCGGTGCAGGCGACAAGCAGCCACTCATGACGTCCAGGCATGGCTGCTACGAGTACTGCATCAACCGCTCGACGGCTTGGCACTACCTCTGTGGCTGCCACCTCTCCATTCAGCCTCCTGCCCAACGATGTGCTGGAGCTCATACTTGTGCCCCACTACGTGAACAGGGGCGTGAAGCTGGTGTGCAAGCGCTGGCGCGAGTGCTACGTGCATGGGGTCACCGCCATGCGAAGCAGAGACCAATCAAACGCGCTGACTGGCACTGCTGAGTGGCCCTACCAACGGCCTGGTCAGCTGATGCCCGCTGCATTCACACGCCTCAGCACAATTAAGCTGGCTTGGCGCCACCTGGGCCCCCTATCAACGATATTGGCAGCCCTGGCCTGCTTGCTGCGCAGCGCACACGTACACGCCACTCTGACGCACCTTCACATCGACCTCTACAGGTGTGACCTGGACCGCGCCGATGCGCAAGGTGCTTCTGTGTCAGCGCTGGTGGCGCTGGTCTCCAAGCTGTCTGGCCTGCAAAGCCTGATCTTGCGTTGGCCTGGACATCGAATTGATGAGACCGCCACTACCACGGCGCTGCGAATGCTGCGCTGCGCGTCCCTTGCCAACCTCACGCACCTGGACCTGTGTTCCTTTTACCCGCTGAACGCGCTCACAGACGAACTCGCCAGCACGCTGCTCGTGAGCTCGTCTCACCTGGCACGCTTGACGCGGCTAGACCTGGGCAACAACAGCCTCCCGCCCGACAGCTGGCAGACGCTCGCGGCAGCGCTCGCAGCTGCCACGCACGTGACGTGCATTCGGCATGTGGGCCTTGCACGCAGTTGTTTTAATGCAACGGAGGGGCCTCCGTCTGGCTTGAGGCACATCCTGTCTGTGCCCAGCCTTGTGTCTTCACTCACTGGCCTGGATTTGTCCTACGCACACTTCAGATGTGGGTCAATCGCCACGCACGGACGAGCTGCTTGAGCAGCTGCAGGACACGCGCCTCTCGCGCCTGTGTGAGTTGGATCTCGAGGAGAGCTTTCCTTATGATGATGAAGTTGACGATGAGCACCTCGGGGACGCCGTGGTCCGCGTGCTCACCAGCGCAACGCACCTGCGCCTCACCCAGCTGAACCTGGCGCGCAACAGCGTGGGTGCGGGCGCGGATGTTGCAGCGATGCTGCTGCACGGCAGCCACCTGCATGGCTTGACAAGAGCTGCACCTGCCCATGATAATGGGCCCGCCAGAGGCTGTTGCGACAGCGTTTGACGCGCTGGCGGCCGCCACTGGCCTCAGCGCGCTGCGGGTGCTGAGCATGTTCCAGAGTGCTTACCTAGCGGGGCCCGCGGTGCAGGCGCTTATGTCGGCGCTGCAGGCCAAGCACCTGAGCAGCCTGACACGGCTGCACCTGGAAGGCTGCTTCGCGACCTGGCGAGGTGCACGCCCTCTTGTTGAGCTGTTTGCGGACGCTTTCACCACAAACCTGACCGGGCTGCGTGACCTTCGGGTTGGAGACCAGCCAGACGTGGGATCGGCGGAGATTAAGGGGCGGCAGGTGGTGGCGTGCGCGGTGCTTTCCTTTTCAATGCTGAGCAGGCTGACGAGTCTGCGCATGCAGGCTCCGGCGGAGCTGGCAACCTTGAGACGGATGTGTGCGCTCCTGCCGCGCGCCCGGCACCTGTCTTCGCTGCAAGAGCTGCACCTCTTCTACTACGCAGAGAGGCCCGACGCCTCCATGCGCAACTCCGCCCTTAAGGAGTTAGGGGCTGCGCTGCGCGCCGCTACGGCGCTATCACGGCTGCGCGCGCTGGCGCTGCGCGTTGTGCCCTCCTACTATGTCTATCAGGATGCCACGCCGCTGTGTGACGCGCTGCATGCGTCGACGCACCTTGCCGGGCTGCGCGTGCTCCTGCTGGACCAGGAGGTTGCTGATATGTTGCTCAAGCTGCGAGAGGCAGGCAAGGCCGCACCGCACCTACAGGACGTGCGGTTACGTGCACTTGGTTAAGCTTAGCACGGTGCGTGGTAGGTGCTTGCCGTCACCCGACCGCATGACGTATGGCATCACACCCGCCCAAGTCCTTGCGCTGCTCACAGAGTGGCTCGTGCGTGAACCAACACACTGACATGGACCTGTCCCTAGCCTGAAGCACTTTGATGCAACCTCCCCTTTCCTTGTCGCTACTCACCTCTTGCCGTGGTACTGGGCTTTCTCCAATGTGTGCAATCACACGGCACTTCGCATCCCGACACCTATCGCATCGCTGACGTTAAGTGGCTGCATCGGTACGCTTAGTACGGTGCCTGGGCGGTTGGCCGCACAGGGGTGCAGGTGCACCTGCTTGCCTTGGTGACCTCTGCTGGCGCCCCTCCGCACCCTGAGGGGATTCCAAATGCCTTATCATTTGTGCTACTGTCCTGGCAGGACCTGTGAGTGATCAACTGTTTTCAAGCGGTAAGCTGTCAAGCGTCATAGCAGCGAGTGCGGACCCCAATCAGCGGATGGGCAGCGTGCCTGCTCGGGCTGCCAACACATGCATGTTGCGCCTGCAGCAACACCCTCGTGCGGTTGTTGGTCCATCTATCTTCTGGTGCAACTGGTCGCCATGCGCAGCACAGCATCATCCCTCCGGCATCTGTGGTCCGAATGTCCGATGCAGCTAGCGCCTGCATCACTGCATGAGCAGCTGTTTGCAAGGTCTGCAGGTGCGGCATGCACGGCGCCGCTGACGTGCGAGACCAGCGGTACGGCCAGCATGATTCATGCACCGGTCCTGCCAGTACATACCGTACCGCTGCATGCGTGATGAGTGCGGCTGTCAGCTGCATTGTGGCAGGCACGAGCAGCACTGGTGCAACATCAGCTATTTCCATGCTGTGATTGATGGGCCTGACGCAGCATGACGCTGTGGCGATATTGGACACAGCATCACGGCACGTAATGACCTGCAACGATGCATGCAAGACACGTCACTTGCTGCCGTACATCTCACCCAAACCTAAACCAGTGGTTACGATGGAAGCGGGGGGGAGGGGAGAGCAACACGAGCTGGTCAGTGGCAACATGCCGATACACAGAATGCGCACAAAGACCTTCTCGCTGACTGCCCTGCCCTGACCTGACCTTCCTGTGTGTAGATACTGACATGGGTTGCGGGCGGTGGCAGGCCCCCCTCCTGCATGTATGCATGCACCCCTGCCATCACCGTCCACCGCATGAATCAAGGACTCGATGCGCCTTTGATTCGCCTTGGCTTTGTATGTCGATTTGCAAGGCTGATGCCATGCATTGTCAGCGCAAGATCCTCAACAAGCACCATTACGGGGAGCAGATCAGGTAAGTCGATGTACGGATTCGAATCCCTTCCCAATTACATTCTGACTGGTGCGCTGCAACAAGGGCATCAGCAACACGGGTGGCCCGGTCCTGGCCATCATCCGTGCAGCCCTGATGATCTTGTCCTGGGAAAATCTGGTTCTTATGAGCGCTGCACTGTCGGATACTGACACTAATTTCAACCTGCCTTGTGTTGGCGACCTGACCGGACGGTGCTTACTTCTTTGGGCGAGGGGGGACTCCCAAGTCGTGTGGGAAGGTGGTCACACTGGTGTGGCAGTTTGGATCAGTCTCTGCTCAGGTGAGGATTAACGTATCGAGATGGCTCCAGTGTATCGTATATTGCTGTCGTTCACTGCTGATAACGAGGTCTTCCTCACGTGAGCTAAGTCGGTTGAGGGTGCCCCACCTGCCTGCCAGCACACGTGCTGTCGTGCGTGAGTCACTTGTATTCGTGTGGAAAAGTTCCCCTATGCTTGCCTTGTATGGTGCTGCTTCCTTTTGTGTCACAGGCAACCGAACGCGCCCAGTGGCCAGTCACCACCTCAACCAGGCCCAGGCCAGCAGGTTTGTGGGCATATGTATGAGTTGTTGTCGTCTCAAGTCTGAGCACGCACCTGTATATGCCTGGGTCGCACCGCTGGTGTGCGCTGTGCCTGGGTCTGGTCTCGGTGCCACTCGGTGCCACTCAACAGCAGCTTTCAGTGCAGCTGTGCACTCCTCTGGACTCCTTAGCTGCACCTTGAAAGCTCGTTCATACTCAACCTTGTGACTGAGCTGTCAGCTGAATGCCCCAAGCAAGCTGCAAGGTTGGGCCACGCTTGCCTTTTGACTGAGTGGCTGCACATGGGGACGGCTCTCTTTGCCTCACATGCGGCGATACGGGATCGTGCACTGGCCCTGCAACGCTGCAGCCTGCACCCCTCTGGCCACAACCCGCCCTGTAGCAGTGCCACCTCCCCGAAAGCCAGCGAGCCACCCAATTGCGCCAGCCTACGGTCGGTGCCTTAGCGTGGAGGTACGTCAGCACCTGGGCCCACAGCTCAAATGGCAACAGCTCAAATGGCAACAGCTCAAATGGCAACAGCTGTTCCAGAGCTGTGGGCCAAGGTGCTGACGTACCTCCACGCTAAGGCACCGACCGTGGGCTGGCGCAGTTGGGTGGCTCGCTGGCTTTCGGGGAGGTGGCACTGCCACAGGGCAGGTTGTGCCGGGTTGTGGCCATACTATCCATACTCAGCAGGACCTGGCTGCTGCTGACCTGCCAGTAAATCACACTTTCACAGGCATGTGTGCCGCGCGCCGTACTGCGAAGCTGACACATGCTGCTTGCGCGCTGTGTTTAGGATGTCCTGGGGTGGAAGGCAGTTCTGGCTGTCTGCGGTGGCACGGTGCATGCATGGGTTATGCAGTTCGGATTTGCATTTCCGTCTGCGTGAGGCCGGCGCCGTGTGCACCACACACACACGCTCTGCCATGCGTTGTGTGTATTGAATCGTATGAGCGAGCGCTCCTTTTTGACTGGGCTGCGCGTGGTTTGGGGACGGCAACGCGCTGCCGGTGTTTCTGTGAAGTCGTTGCACGACAATAAGGATTGCACAGGAAATCGTGCTGAATGCATGCAAGGTTTCATTGTTGACGACTGGTAGTTGGGAGCTGTGCAAACGCCCCGCCGGGGTACTGCACTACCTGGTGCCCATACGCGCATGTGCAGTACATTGCTGTCTCTTTTGGTTGCATTGTGTATGTGGACGCTGTGCCCTTGTGTTGGGAATGGAAACCTGCCACGCTCAGAGAGAGCTCCACGGGGCTATGCGTGACCTTTGAAGTGATCAAAACCCCCCGTCGCTATGTACCCGCCCTTCCACTCAACTACCCGCACGGTCACGCCCTTTTACCCAACCATCCGCCTGGAGTTCTGTGCCTTCTGTGCTGCTTGTAAATGCCTCCAGACTCTGCCTAGCCCTTCACAAGCTGGCTTATCCTTAGCAGCGCACGCTACAAGGCGGAAACTACGGACGCAGTGAGGACGACAAACATTTGGCGAAACCATGGCGGCTACTAATGGGGCACCACGGGCGCAACAGCTGGGTGCTACCATTGCTGCCACCTCTCCGTTCAGCCTCTTGTCGAACGACGTGATGGAGCTCATCCTCGCTCCCCACCGCGTGACCAGGGGTGTGAAGCTGGTGTGCAAGCGCTGGCGCGATTGCTATGCTCATGGGGTCACCGCCATGCGGAGCAGTGCCGAGCAACTCGTGCGTCGCAGAGAGGGCGCTTCGTGGCCGTACCTACATCCTGGTCAGCTGCTCCCGGCCTCGTTCACACGCCTGAACACAATTGAGCTGAAACTGGAGCACCTGCCGGGCACGCAAACAATGGCGGATGCCCTGGCGTGCTTGCTGCGCAGCGCACACTTGCACGCAACGCTGACACACCTTCACGTCGAACTGGACGGCGGGCATCCCGAAGCTGTTGATGTGCGGGCCGCTTGCGAGCCAATGCTGGTGGCGCTCATTGCCGAGCTGTCCCGCCTGCGCACCTTGGCCTTGAGGTGGCCTCACGGGCGTGAACCTCTAGCGAGCGCCGCAGCGAGCCTTGCCCCTGCCATCATGGTGCTCCGCTGCCCCTCCCTGGCCCGCCTTACGCACCTGGACCTGAGCTATTACGGTTTGACAGACGACCTGGCTGAGGACCTCGGCCAAGTGCTACATAGCTCAGCCCACCTTACATGCCTGATGCGACTGGATCTGGCAGGTAACAACATCCCTTCTGACGGCTTGCAGTCACTGGCGTCAACACTTGCAGCCGCCACCCACATGTCGTGCATCCAGCACATGGACCTGTCAGGCAATCACAATTATGGATATTCGCGCGCCTCCCCCTACGCCACGTCTGTGCCCGGCCTATTTTCCTCTCTCACCAGCCTGAGCCTGGCGTGTTCACGGTTCGCACACGAACAAGGCGTCTGTTCGCTGTGCGAGCAGCTGCAGCACACGCGCCTTTCATGCTTGCGGGAGTTGGACCTCAGTGGGTGCTTTCCTTTCAGATCTTGGCTGGGGATGGAGGAACACGTAGTGCACGCGGTGCGCGCTCTCACCAGCGCGACGCACCTGCGCCTTACCAAGCTGAACCTGGCGCACAACGATGTGTTTACAGGCGCGGATATTGCAGCGATGCTGCTGCACGGCAGCCATCTGCATGGATTAACGGAGCTGCACCTGCCCAGGGTGACTGGCATTAATCGTACGCCGCCAGCGGCTGTTGCAGAGGTGCTCAACGCGCTGGCGGCCGCCACCGGCCTCAGCGTGCTGCGGGTACTAAACATGGTCAAAAGTGTGGATTTCTCAGGGCCTGCGTCGCAGGCAGTTGTTTCGGTGCTGCAGGCCAAGCACCTGGGCAGCCTGGCACAGCTGCACCTGCATTGCGGCTTTACGGACTGGCGCAGTGCACGCCCGGTCTCTGCGCTATTTGCGGACGCTTTCACCACGAGCCTGACCGGGCTGCGTGACCTTCGGATTGAAGAACAGGCGGGTTGTACATCACCAGATCCTACGGGGCTGCAGGTGGCAGCGTGCGCGGTGCTGTCCTGCACGATGTTGAGCGGGCTGACGAGTTTGCACGTCCAAGCGTCGGCGCAGCTGGAAGGCTTGACACACTGGTGCGCGCTGCTGCCCAGCGCGCGGCACCTGTCATCGCTGCAAGAGCTGCGTCTCGTCTACGAATATTTCAAATGCTTCGACGAATGGTGCACGCCTGCCTGTGAGGTGTTGGGCTCGGCTCTACGCGCCGCTACGGCGCTATCACAGCTGCGCACGCTGGCGCTGCGCGTATTGCCCTCCAATCATGTCTGTCTGGATGCCACGCCGCTGTGTGATGCGCTGCAGGCGTCAACGCACCTTGCCGGGCTGCGCTTGCTGTTGGTGGACCGAAAGGTTGCTGACATGGTGTGGCAGTTGCGTGATGCAGGCAAGGCCGCGCCGCACCTGCAGGACGTGCAGTTATGTGCATTTGGTTGAGCTCAGCGCAGTGCGTGGTAGGTGCTTGCGGTCGCTCGACCGCATGATCGGTATGGCATCAACCCCCGCCCAAGTCCTTGAGCTGCATACGGAGCGGCTCGTGATTCGACACACCAACATGGTGATGTACCATGTTGTACTGTAGTGATGCACTGCAGCTGCCCCGCTAGGTGTGCGATCTGCTGGCCGTGCACCCTAACTGAACTAGCATGATTGGGTTTTGTCTTGCGCCCCCTGGACGTGTGTGGCTCATTGCGGGCGTGCGCCGAGTGTGGACGCTGCAGGTATCGTACTGTGCATTCATGTACCGTATGTATGTATGTGACTGCCGAAGGTGTTGTTGGGGCGTGTGACGGTCACCGGTGAGCTTTTGCATGTAGCGTATTGTAGGGCAAATGGGCAATGCAATACACCTGACACGTTATGTGATGAATTGCACATTGTTGACGCTGCATTCAACCCAAATTGGGCCTCGTGCCGAGGTGGCAACTCCTATTGCCTCCCGCCTTGTTGTCGCTACACGCAGTGGCCCTGGCCAAATCCTCCACCTGCTCCATGCATGCAGTGTTCACCCCAATCACCCTTGCTGATGAGCACGTTTAATATCGTTGTTGGCTCCACCTGGATGACTGTGCGGAGTGGCGGTTGGAGTGCCATCACAGTCGCAGGTTGCGGCACGCACCGCGGCTACCGTCACGGTGCGCAGTTCCGATAACTGCACAATCACTTGCATGCTATATGGACCTTTGCTGGCACCCCTTTGCAGCCGGAAACCCGTCGTATTTGGGTGCAGCTGCCTCTTGGCGCAGTACGAGTGTACCCCTATGTACTGTATCGTTGTATGGCAATACGACTGTACCTCCATGTACTTTCTCGTTGTACTGCAATATGACTGTACTCCATGTATTTTCTCTTGTACCGCTAACCCCCACCAGCGGGCCGCAACCTGCAGCCAACTCTGCAGAGTGCAAGTGATAAGCACTGCTGCTCTTGCTGCTGCATGCGCCACGTGTCTCATTTTGTGGGCGTTATCTCAACCAACATGCAAGTACCGGTGTACCGGTGCGCCATGGCTGCAGATCGCAACAAGATTTACTGCACATACATACGCCAGGGTCTGGCCAGGATCATTCCAGAAGGGCACCGGCAGCCCCGCACAGCATAGCAGAACCATACTCAACATCTCATAAGTGCTCTCAGCGCATGGCCAACACAGCTCAGCGCATGGCCTCCACAGCACAGCTCAGCCGCGGGCATGGGCAGCAAGGAAGGCCTAAACCAGCACAGTAGCGGATATCGTGCGCCAAACCGCCAAGCGCAGGGCACGCGTGAAAAGCCCCTGCTCGCTCATCAGTCATCACAGTGCAGGAGTCAGCCAAGTGAAGGCTATCGCGGCATGGCTGTGTGTGCACGAGGGATGAACAAGACCAGGCAGGGGCGACATGCGGACACGCTCATCTCTTGTTGGCTTTAATATAAGCCTATAAATATAACAAAGCGGTTCCACATTGATCGCAAGTGTGGTCTTTTGCACACCCGACCCTGACACACCCACACAAACACGCACACCTGTTGACTTGATGACACACATGCTAAGAATGCTCGAGACATGCAGATTCGGGTTCATAACATACATAGTCCGAGTGTGCAAGCTGTGTCGATACAACTGATTATTGCCGTATACCGGATTGAGGAATCACTTGCGCGCCTGCTTGGCCGTGATAAAACACCGCAAACAGGTGCTCGCTGCCTTCAAATATACATGTTCTGCCAGCCATCAAGGGAGCCTATACGCCTGCCTGCAGGCCCGCCAGACGCAACAACGATGGGCCGCACAAGACGCGCAAGCATGCTACTCAGCAACAAACCGATCGTTGTCAACTTCAATGTGATGCAGGTGCGGAACGGACCGGAAGCCTGCAGCCAGCACGGCTCGCGCATCTGATCGTTCGGGGAGTTGGATGCGGCGCAGCCCTGCGCGGTGCGGTGAGTCCCGCAGCGCCTGCAGCAGCAGCTGCTGGGCTTCGTAGGTGTAGACTTCGCCCTGCAGCACCACCACCTGGAGGGACGGCACTGCCGAGCTGGACCGCAGCATGTTGCACAGGGCCGACGTGCCAGCATCGGATTGGGCGTAGTACGTGCACGTGATGTCGAGGTGGCTCAAGCGAGAGAGGTGGCAGGCGGTGGACAGCAGCGTGAACACCTGCTGCACGCCATCCCCCAGACCGACCACTTGCAGCTGTGTGAGACCACACACTGCTGGGTTGGAAAGCAGTGCACATAATACAGGGCACATTGCTGAGCAAGTGGCCTCTACATAGGCCCCGATCGAAACATGCTGAAGCGCGCACAGGCTGGTACGTGATGTGTCAGCAAACAGCCCGACCAGCTGGGATGCGGCGCCAGCATCTAGCTGACAATATAGCAGCAGCAGATTGTGTACGCGGCACATGTGCCGGGCTGCCAATAATGACGTCAGCGCTGTTGCCACTGTCTCGGTGATGTGGTTCCCGCCCAAATCCAACGTGCGCAGTCCGCTGAGGCCGGTAGCGGCCGCCAGTGCTGCCAAAGAGGCGCATGTGGCGGTTTCGGAGCCATGATGATACACTCTCAGCAGACGCAACTCTGTCAGGCCATGCAGGTGCGAGGCATGCTGAAGCATCCCCGCCACACAAGTGGCGAGCCCGGGCGCGTCCCCCGTCACAGTCGGCAGGCCCAGCTTGGTCAGGCGCAAGTGCAGGGCATCGCGCAGCGTTTCCAACAGCCGTATAGTGTACTCGACAGAATGGGTGGGGTGCGTGTTGATGTACCAAAAGTCAAGTTCCCGCAGGCCGGACAACTGTGTGTGCGACAACGCCTCACACATTTCCGTTAGCGTTGATGTGTCCAAGCCTGGGCCAGGGAGGGCCAAGCTGGTGAGCGAGGACGCCAGGTGCGGCACTCGGCGCAGCTGGCGCACACTTGAGATGCTCCCCGCATCGCGCCCCAAGTCAAGGCGCTGAATGGAGCGCAGGTGCGTGGCTTGCGTGAGGGATGATACGAGGGACTGCCAGCCGCCACGCCACACTTCATTGTACGTCAAGTTCAGGTGCTGCAGCTTAGCCAGGTGCGGCGAGCTGAGCAGGATGCGGCCGAGCTCCGCCATGCATGCAGACCGCAGCTGGGCGTGGCTGAGGTTCAGGTGCGTGAGGTTGGAGAGGAAGGCGCTCTTCAGACCCTCAAGACGCATGAGCACTCGAGGCTTGAGTCCATGGCTATCATGGCTGTCTTCGCCACTGTCATCATCGGAGTCCTCAAAAAGAATGTCTCCCTCGGTACGGCCTCTGTACGTTGAGTATTGCAGCGTGCGTAGGCTCGCCAGGTGCGTGTTGGAGGGCGCCAGCAGCGCCGACCACGCGGCATCAACAAGGCCGCCTGGTTTGAATACCATGCCCAGCATGTCCACGTGCAGGCAGGTAAGCCCGCGCAGATGCGTTGACTGGCGCACGCAATTCAATGCAGCCGCCATGGTGGAGGGATCTGCGTGGAAGCCGCTCAGCTTGATGGTTGTGAGGCAGGAAAACCAGGGCGGGAGCGGCTGGCTGGGATGGTACGGCCAGGCTAGGCCCCGCCTTGATATGCACCAACGGCTGCGCAGTGCAGTGACACCGCGCGAGTAGCAGTCGCGCCAGCGCTTGCACACCAGCCTTCCGGCCCTGTGCACGCGGTGGGGCGCGAGGATGAGCTCAAGCACGCTGTCCGGCAAACGGTGCGGCTGGCACACGGCCGTTTCAGTCCTTGCATCTGCCATGGCTGTTTCAAACCCAACAAAGTGTGTGTTGGGTCTGCTGGCTGGCTCCTACCCAGCAAAACGGCTCCTATATGTCGCCTTGTGTTGCGGGCTTACACGCGGCTGCGTCCCTACCGTCCCACAGCCTGCAGTGCAGCAAGCAGCAGCAAGAGGAGGCACCATCTAAACCTTGGCAGTTGGGCTTGCTATGCGATGCAGGCAGGCATAGATGCAGAGCAGAGGCTGTACCATATACAACTGACTGCGTTGCAGTACCATTGCTGTCGCAGCTTGTGAGCGCCAAGCCTGCAAATGGTAAGAAACATAGCGCTGACAACCAAGGAATGTTCTCTATGCTATGGGCTAGGCACCGGTGAGTCGGTGCCCCAAGTTCTGCAGCTGCCGCGCACCCAACGCATACATCAGGGACCTGACAACACTCTGGCGCTTTCCTAGCGAGTGCACTCAACAGCTATTGCACGAGTTGCCCGATCAGGCTTACCAGCAGAGCTGCAGCAGCTGTTGCCGTGCTAGCGTTGCACTTAGCGCCGCGTTAGTGCGCCCTCCTACGCTGGCAAGGCGTTGCTGCCAAGCCAGCCGACCCCACTGGCGGCTTCACAAAGAGTATCTTTAGAGGCTAGGGGCCCGTTCAGGACAAGACAGTGTGGCGTTGCAGGTGTTGCGAGCCGTTGAGACTACATGAGGTTGTTGCTGTGTGACCGCACACAGCGGGCTTGCTCGCCAGCAGGGGCCAGCGCAGGCCGGAGTAATACCTGCTGGACAACTACCTATGGTATTGGGTGGCCCGCATACTACCTGTAGTGTATACACGTAGCACACATTGTGCCAGTTCCAATTCTAGATGCTGCCGGATGTGGCCCGCAACTGTCTGGACGCATGCAGGTCGTGATGTCTAACAAGGCCAGGCAATTCGGCACCAGACCTTCAGTTAGGACAATTGCACACATCGTCAGCGCTCTTTTAATTTGTGCAATGCTCCCGAACTGTAAGTGTAAAAAGGCCCTCAGGGAGCATTCCGCCATAACCGGGTGGCCCACAAGCATGCGCCTCAGCCACCTGGGGTCATGCACGAGTGCGGTGGGCTGTCCGGCGCATTGGCCACACGTGTCCTGCACCAGCACGATGTGTCTCTCAGCTGCAGCGCCTGAATCGTATGCCACACATACAGTCATGCACACATACAGCAGGCTGCTCTCAGTGCCTCTGTGTCAGTTCAGGTTGCTCTGATATTCGCTTGTTGCGGTGTGGTGGGAATGGTGTGGGCTCGTTGTGGCGGCGTCTGGTTCGAGCTGGATGGTACGGCTTTCGGCGCACTGCTGGTTCACCATGGAGATATGCATGCACTATGCATATGAGCATTGGTTTGTGGATGTCCTCAGTTTCACATCAACATTGCCACCTATCCAACGATTACAAGCATGCGTGCCCCAGCACAAGTTGTGCCGCACTACGGATGCCGACGTGGAAAACAACAACAGCAACAACAAGTGGTCATTGTGCATGAAGGCAAACTGACCAGTGTCAACCAAATAAACACGCCCGCTCAGCACCACTCAACTGGTCAATCTACAAGCTGCCGCGGCACGCAGGCGCGTTCCACTCCCCGCCACACGTACGGTGCCACAACACCCAAACCACCAGAATCGCTGTCCTTGCCTCCCTTTCCTAGTGCATGCACATGGATGCCAACAGCTCCAGGATCAGCCACCCCCGTTCTTAACCCTGGCATCGCGACAGCACTGCTGCCAGCACTTCATGACCCGCTGCAGCAGCCACCACCGGCTGGGTAGCGCCGGCAGCTGTGCAGCAGCTGCTGGGATTAGCTGCAGGGCAGGTGGCGGTAGCGGCACTGCGGCACTGTGTCACTGCAGGACACACCTCGCTGTGCGCGTGTGTGTGGCGTGGGCGCTGGGTACCGCTGCAACCGTGCCTGGAGCTGCGTTTTGCGCTGATGGATGCATACAAATTGGCGCCTAGCACTATGCCGTATGCGGGAGATTCATGCCTGCAGGTGGGTATGCAGCCTGCAGCCTATCGTCACGCAGGAGTCAGCCAAATCATCCCCTGCAGTACATGAGAACCGCAGATGACCGCAACCTGTGCACTGATACTGTGATACAAGATCAATTAGTCATGGTGGTGGTCAACGTGGTGAGGCAGCCTCGTCATGCCTTCCAAACACTTGCACCGCCATCCATCACCATCACCATCACCATTCACGCCCGCGAGACGCAACAATGACCAAGCCCGCAAGGCATGCATGCATGCATGCTACTCATCGATGAGGCCCGCAAGGCATGCATGCATGCATGCTACTCATCGATGGTGCTACTCATCGATGGTGTCGACTTCAATGTCCTGCAGGTGCGGGACGGACCGGAAGCCCGAAGCCAGAACGCCTGGCGCACCTGGCTCATCGGACAGTCGGATGCGGCGCAGCCCGGCGCGGTGCGGTGAGTGCCGCAGCGCCTGCAGCAGGTGGCGGGCTTCATCGGTGTAGAATTCGCCCTGCAGCGCCAGCACGTGGAGGGATGGCAGCGCCAAGCTGGACCGCAGCACGTCGCACAGGGCCGATATGCCAGCGGAGGATTGGGCGGAGTACGTGCACGTGATGTCGAGGTGGCTCAAGCGAGAGAGATGCCGGGCGCTGGACAGCAGCGTGCACACCTGCTGCATGCCATCCCCCAGACCGACAACTTGCAGCCGTGTGAGACCACACACTGCTGGGTTGGAGAGTAGTGCACGTAACACACGGCACGTTGCTGAGCAAGTGGCCTCTCCATAGGCACCGATCGTGATATGCTGAAGCGAGCTGGTGCGTGATGTATCAGAGAGCAGCTCAACCAGCTGGGATGCGGCGCCATCGTCTAGCAGACAGCCTAGCAGCAGCACATTGTGTACGGTCCCCATGTGCCGGGCTGCCAGTAATGACGTCAGCGCTGCTGCCGCTGGCTCGGTGATGCAGTTCCTGCCCAAATCCAACGTGCGGAGTCTGCTGCGGCCGGTAGCGGCCGCCAGTGCCACCAAAGAGGCGCATGTGGTGGTTTCGGAGCCTTGGGAATGCACTGTAAGCAAACGCAGCTCTGCCAGGCCGTGCAGGTGCGAGGCGTGCTGCAACATGCCCGCCACACATGGGGCCAGCCCGGGCGCGTCCTCCGTCACGGTTGGCAGGCCCAGCTTGCGCAGGCGCAAGTGCAGGGCATCGCGCAGCGTTTCCAACAGCCGTATAGTGTACTCGACAGAATGGTCACTGCGCGTGGCGGTATGCCAAAAGTCAAGTTCCTGTAGGCCGGACAACTGCGTGTGTGACATCACCTCGCACATTTCCGATAGGGTTGGTGCGTCCCAGTCCGAGCTAGGGAGGACCAAACTGGTGAGCGAGGATGCCAGGTGCGGCACGCGGAGCAGCTGGAGCTCAGATGAGATGCTCTGCGCATTGTGCGCCAAGTCGAAGCGCTGAACGGAGCGCAGGTGCGTGGCTTGCGTGAGGGACGCTATAAACGACTGCCAGTCTCCACGCTTAGCTTCATTGCGCATCAGGTCCAGGTGCTGCAGGTTGGCCACGTGCGGCGAGCTGACCAGGATGCGGCCCAGCTCTGCCACGCCTGCAGCGTCCAGCTGTGCGTGGCTCAGGTCCAGGTGCGTGAGGTTGGAGAGGAAGGAGCTCTTCAGACCCTGAAGACGCATGAGCACCCGAGGCTCGAGTCCAGGGCTATCATGGCTGTCATCGTCACTGCCGTCATCCGAGTCCTCAAAGGCAGAGACTTCATTATAATGGCCTCTGTGCCGTGAATACCGAAGCACACGTAGGCTCGCCAGGTGCGTATTGGGAGGCGCCAGTAGCGCAGACCATGCAGCGTCAACAAGGGCGCCTGGCTTTGTTTGCATACCAAGCATGTCAACATCCAGGCAGGTAAGCCCTTGCACATGCGTTGACCGGTGTACGCAATCCAACGCAGCCGCGATCGTGGCAGCGGCTGCATGGTAGCCGCTCAGCTTGATGGCAGTGAGGCGGGAAAACCAGGGCGGCAGCGGCTGGCTGGGACCGTACGGCCAGGTTAGGCCAATACCTGGTCCATCCCAGCGGCTGCGCAGTGTAGTGACACCGTGCGAGTAGCAATCACGCCAGCGCTTGCACACCAGCCTTGCGGCCCTGTGCACGCGGTGGGGTGTCAGAATGAGCTCCAGCACGCTGTCGGGCAAGCGCTCCGGCTGACACACGGCCTTTTCACTATTTGCATATGCCAAGGCTGCTTTGAAGCTGAACAGAACGGACAAAACCTGGGTCTGCTGGCTGGCTCCTATTCAGCACAACGGCTCATGACGTCGAGTCGTGTTGGCGCTGGTCCGCCCAGAAGCACATACGTATGGCTGCTCCTCTCACTGGCCCACAGCCTGCAGTGCAGCACGCAGCAGCGATAGGAGTCAGCATCAAAACCGTGACAGTTGAGCTTGCAACATGATTGGGGCGGCAGGCATGGATGCAATGGCTGAGGGCCAAGCACATGCACCTGACTGCTTTGCATACATGACTGTTGTCGCAGCTTGTGAGGGCCAAGCCTGCAAATGGTGAGAAGCATAGCTCTGACCACCATAGAATGTACCTTATGCTATGGGCTAGACAGCAGTGAGTCGGTGCCCCGAGTCGCGCGTGCATATGCAGCGCCATCCGATGCATCTAGGACCTTTCCTAGCGCGTGCACTCAACTGCTATTATAAGAGTTGCCTGAGCTGGCTTACCAGCAGATGCTGCAGCAGCTGTTGCCGGCGTGCAAGTTGCGCATGGCGCTGCGTGAGTTGGTGCGCCCTCATGCACTGGCAAGACGTTGCAGGCAAAGCCAGCCAGCACCACCGGCGGCCTCACAAAGTGTAACTCTTAGAAGCTAGGGCCCGTTCAGGAATCAGGACAAGACGTTGTGGCGATGCAGGTGTTGCGAGATGTTGAGACTATGGGGTTGACTGCACAAAGCTGACTTGTTCGCAAGCGATACCTGCTGGATATCTACAGACGGTAATGCTTTGCCCACACACCATAGTGCATACATGTAGCACATATATTGCCTGAAACAGATGCTGTCGGATGCGTGCCGCAACAAATCGGCTGACTGAAGGGCGCATGCAGGCTCGCGGGCACGATAACTTGGGGCGCCGGACCTTCAGCCAACCAATTCCGCACACCTTCACAGCTCTTTGGCCTGTGCCATGCTCCTGAACGATGGGTACAAGGGTGAATGGTGGGGCTGCATTCCGCAACTAGCATTTGCTCACATGTCAACGCCGTGAACACGAGTCGTGCCGCACTGCACGGATGAGCTGTGTGTGTGAGTGGAAGCTGGTAGGCATCCGGAGTACGGTGCCTGACGTGCTGGCTTATAGCACTGATTGAGGCATATGCATCCAATCGGCACTGTTAGCTGCGCTTGGTGCAGGATATATGTTCACATGCAGGCTGGCTGCAGCCTGATGGCAGACAGCAGTGCAGCTGGGCCAGCCAGGCCAGCAGCATGCAGCGTGCGCTTACAGGGCGCGGGAGGGGCCGTAACAGCTGCACCATACGCTCAGCAAACACAAGCAGCAGCAGCAGCCGCAGCAGCAGCAACAGCAGGCGGTGACTGTGCTGCCATGGCGGATGTTCAGCGTATTTTTATCAGCCGGTTTATTTGCTGCGGCGTGCTATGCACCTGCGGCAGCGCAGTCCTGCAACGCCATGCATCACACCGCCAGGTGCTTCTAAGCAGCTGGCATTCAATTCCAATGGCTGCCGCGACGTGCGTTCGGCGGTGTCATACTTGAGCCCTTTTCATGTCAACTGGCGGGGCGGTGGCGATCAGCAGCACCAACAGGCGGGCATACCGTTTGCTGATGATACAGGGCAACAAGGGCAAGCACCTGAGGCTGCTGATGCCAGAGATGCATGAAAGGGCCTTGAATGTTTCCGCTTCAAAGGTTGAAACGGAACCAGAGGCTAGCAAGCAAGCTATGTAAACTGTGAGATCAAGGCCTGTGGCAACCAAGCTCTATCATGCATTGCCGCATTCTGATTGCGAGGCATTTGTGTCCCGCACCTGGCAAATCTGAATTTTGGTGCCCCAGTGGAGCCTGTATGTGTGTGTGTGTTTGAGCAGCATCCACGCACACGTGCAAGTGCAAATGGAAGCTCCAAGAGTGCGCATCTGGTTAATGACAATGCGCGGAAACGAATGGTCCAACCGACACACTAGTAAGTGTGGGCATTGAAACCATCCCTCTCCCTAAGCTGTCTCATCGCTCCTTCAGCGGTCTCCTGTTGCTGTTACCCCAAGGCCATCGTTCATATGCCCCCTTGACAAGTGGCGGTGAAAGTGCGCAGCGCGTGCGGCAGGCAAACACGTTTGTTGGGCAAAACCCAGGGCATCGACAGCCCCGCCCCGCAGATCTGAACCACGCTCAAGTCTCCTCCCGCTCTGATGCAACCACGGAGCTTGGCAACCACAGGGGCAAACCGCTCGCTCTCCGGCGCATGACCTCCACAGCTCAGCCGCACAAGGACCGCCGTCGGCACAATACCCAACAGTGCGTCGCAAAGGTCAGGGCGTGTGTAAAAACCCCGTGCTCGCTCGTGGCAGTGCAGGAGGCAGCCACGCGAAGGCCATACCGTCATAACGGCACACGCAGGAAGGATTAGCAAGCCTGGGCAAGGGCGATTGGCCAGACACTGATCGTGTCACGAAGAAGGTGATGTAACACGCATGCACGCACACCTGTTCACGGGAATCACACTGCATGGCCCCCGGCATCTGTTTCAAGTACATCTGCTCACAGGTCAATACACGCGCTTTGCATTCACCCAGGGCATGGCGTACATAATTGGCTTGAAAGTATGTTCAGCGTGTCCATGTACATGGAGAGGAAGGCGTTAAGGCGATGAAATTAATGGCAGTCATCCTCTACAAATGACATGCAAGATGTCGCGCGCACCCAAAGCAGTGTCATTAGTCATATTAATTACTCATCACAAATCATTAGTCATGTAAAGGTGTGGGCATGGTAACGTCAACAAGCAGGGCCCTACATAAGCATGCATGCATGCATCCTATTCAATTGACTTCGACTTCAATGTCCTGCAGGTGCGGGACGGATTGGAAGCCTGAAGCAAGCACATCTGGTGCTGTTGAATCCTGCAAGTCGTCAAGTAGGATGCGGTGCAGCCCGGTGCGGTGCGGTGAGTCCCGCAGCGCCTGCAGCAGCTGGCGGGCGGCATTGTCGGTGATACGGTAGAGACGCAGATCCAGCACCTGGAGGGATGGCAGCGCCGAGCTGGACCGCAGCACTTTGCCCAGAGCCGTTATGTCAGAAGTGGACTGCACAGAGTCGGTGCAGGTGATGTCGAGGTGGTTGAGGCGAGAGAGGTGCCGGGCGGTGGACAGCAGCGTGCACACCTGCTGCATGCCATTCCGCTTCAGACCGAGAGCTTGCACCCGAGTGAGGCCATAGAGTGCCGGGTTGGTGAATAGCGTGCATGCCACACGGCATGTTGCTAAGCAAGTCGCCTCTCCATAGGCCCCAATCGTAACATGCTGAAGCGCGCCTAGGCTCGTGCGTGACGCGTTAGCGAACAGCTCAACCAGCCGTGAAGCAGCGCCATCGTCTAGCTGACAACCTTTCAGCAACAAAGTGTGTAAGGTCCCCATGTGCCGGGCTGCCATGAATGATGTCAGCGCTGCTGCCACTGGCTCGTTGATGTCGTTCCCACCCAAGTCCAACATGCGCAATCCGCTGAGGCCAGTAGCGGCCGCCAATGCTGCCAAAGAGGCGGATGTGACGGTTTCGGAGCCCTGGAAGCGCGCTGTAAGCAGACGCAGCTCTGTCAGGCCGTGCAGGTGCGAGGCGCGCTGTAGCATCCCTGCCACACATGTGTCCAGACCGGGCGCTTCCTCCGGCACAGTCGGCAAGCCCAGCTTTGTCAGGCGCAGGTGCAGGGCGTCGCGCAGCGTCTCCACAAGCCGTAGAACGCACCCGGCAGGGCTTTTACGGTTAACGCCCGTAACGTCAAGTTCCCGCAGGCCAGACAATTGTATGTGTGCCAACGCCGCGCACATGTTCGACAGCGTTGATGCGTCCCAGTCTGAGGATGTGAGGTCCAAACTCGTGAGCGAGGATGCCAGGTGCGGAACGCGGAGCAGCTGGAGCACATCAGTGGTGCTCATTGCAAATCCCTTGACGGCCAAGCGCTGAATGGAGCGCAGGTGTGTGGCTTGCGTGAGGGACGCTAGAAGGGACTGCCAGCCGTCGCACCGAACTTCATTACACGTGAAGTCCAGGTGCTGCAGGTTGGCCAGGTGCGGCGAGCTGAGCGCTTCTCAGACCTTGAATGCGCTTCTCAGACCTTGAATGCGCATGAGCGCACGACGGTGCACACGGACGCTGTGGCTGCGATCATCTCCTCTGCCGTCATCTGAGTCCTGCCAATTGTCGTCGTCCTCAAAGTCTCCTCGACACGCTGAGTATCGCAGCACACGTAGGCTCGCCAGGTGCGTGTTGGAGGGCGCCAGCAGCGCTGACCACGCAGCATCAACAAGGGTGCCAGGCCTTTCCAGCATGCCATACATGTCCACTTGCAAGCAGGTAAGCGCGCGCAGATGCTTTGACTGGCGCACGCAATTCAGTGCAGCCGCCATGGTGGCGGCATCTGCATGCTGGCCGCTCAGCTTGATGGTGGTGAGGTGGGAAAACCAGGGCGGGAGCGGCTGGCGGGGACCGTATGGCCAAGCTAGAAAGGTTAGGCCAATCAATGGTCCATCCCAGCGGCTGCGCAGAGTAGTGACATTGTGCGAGTAGCAATCGCGCCAGCGCTTGCACACCAGCTTTGCGGCCCTGTGCACGCGGTGGGGGATGAGGATGAGCTCCAGCACGCTGTCCAGCAAGCGCTGCAGCTGGTGCGCGGCCTTTTCACCACTTGCATCTGCCATGGACAGAGCAGGCTGCTTGGAGCTATTGGAACCGACAAAATGTGTGCTGGGTCTGCTGGCTGGCTCCTATCCAGCACAACGGCTCCTAAATGTCGCCGCGTGTTGGCGCTGGTCCGTCCAGGAGAATGTGCTTATGGCTGCTCCCCTCACCGGCCCACAGCCTGCGGTGCAGCATGCAGCAGCGAAAGGGGGCAGCATCAAAAATTCAGCGCCAGGACATTTTGAGCTTGCGACACCATTGGGGCAGGCATGTGTG